>QLPI01010368.1:0-20353 GCA_003314275.1 Chroogomphus rutilus
GCTGCACCCAGGCACATAGGCTACATCTTCCACAAACTACCCTTTTCGCCCATACCAAACCCCGGTGTGGTGTCACATGATGGGATGACATGGATGCATTGTAGGGTGCATACATGCATCTCTCCCCTGAGAGACCAAACTCAATATATTCTCGTATCCCATCTATTTTAGTATCATTCTGTGCGCAATTCGATTCTATATTTTTCGAATTATTCTTTGTATTTTTACTCTCAAAATTGAGGGAGCTATTGTATTACTACGTGTACGCTACTTACAGGCACTTACCCACACACGACATGACGTGCGTGGCCGGCTCCCTGGATAGGGACCGACAGCCTGGCTCAAACCTTCGATAGGGTCAGGAGCCGGTTGTAGGATATATGTGGGTGAAACATCACTCGCATATGCCTCCCTCCTCAGTTGTTGACTACACTGAGGAGGTGAGTTGTATGGTATAGTTCTCGAAAGATTTCGACTGATTTATCTCTGTGAGAAAATAACTTAGGTATATTTCTTAAATATATACTCAGTTGTTGACTACACTGAGGAGAAAATAACTTAGTCTGCCGAGGAAATCCTCTATCCTACTGTCTAATTTGCTCATAATCTCATCATGCATGAGTGAGGAGTGAGCGGTGTGTGGAAGGCCATTGCACATGCGGTGGTGGTTGGCATGGCAAGTCAGCGCAACAAGTGTGCGATGGCGAGTGTGACAAGTGCACTATGCTCGGTGGTAGTGGAAGCGGCAAGTCGGTGCAATGAGTGTGTGACGGCAAGTATGATGTATGTGTGATGGTGAGTGTGACGTGTGTGCAACGGCAAGTGTGATGCATGTGTGACATTCTCAGTGGTGGTAGATGCAGCAAATCGACACTATGAGTGGGTGTGGCAAATTGACGCTACGAGTGCGTGACGGCAACGGCGACAGGCACAAATGCATGCAGGCATGACAGGTGTGCAGGCGCAAATGCAGGCAGGTGCACATAGAGGTGTGGGGGCAGGTGCATGTAAGGATGGGGTGGGCACAGGTGCAGGTGCGAGGGTGGCAGGTGCAGGTGCGCGTAGGGGTGCAGGGACAGGTGCAAGTGTGAGGATGGTGTGAGGGTGGGTACAGGTGCAGGTGTGAGGGCAGTGCACTGGTATGCAACAGCAGGCATGACGGATAGAGTGTACTGGTCAATGCAATGGATGGAGTGTACTGGTCGACGCAATGGATAGACAGGATGAGCGTGATGGCAGGTGTGACAGGTGCACAGGCATGAACCCACATAGGTGCAACAAAAGGACTGAGTTGCCACACACACCGGCGCAACAATGAAACAACCTGTGAAAAAAAAGGAGTTGCCGCGCACGCCAGCACGACGAAGAAATGACCTTTAAATTGTTGCGCATGCCAGTGCAACGAGAAAAGGATCCATGGCTAGCAGAGAGCTCCAGAGGGTCTTGATCCAGGGAAGTTGAACGCATGCCAGTGCAACGGGAAGACTAACTAACAAATCTGCAACCCCTGCCTTACCTTCTTCTCACAAAGAGGGTGCCCCACCAATCGTGCACACCGGCATGACAGCTAGGATGAGTGCAGGGGTTGATTACCTTCTTCTCACCACCTCTTTTGGATGAGACCACGGGTGGGAGGGGCAACAAATGAACGAAACAGATGCTCATACCAAACAAACACAAACTCCTCCAACCTGGTACTTTGGATCACCCAGTAAATAGGCAATGGTCAATGAGGACATTGACCTTAAAAGGGGGGGTAATGTCATAATTTCTCTACTCCTCTATCTATTGCTTGTTATTGGACTCTGCTACTCCGCTAGACCATATGTACAGTTCTTAGGTAATTAGTTAAAGCTCAGTCTTGAGCTGGTCAATACACCGACAAGTATCATTGCTCAAATCCCTCTTCCACTCCCAAGTATTGAAGCTCTTGTTGTTAGGGAATAGCACGGGTTTGGCCAACCCGCATGGGTCACCAGGTCAGGTGCCCTTGGGTGCGGGTGCGGGTCAAGCCCAGAGCACCCGTGACCCGGCCCAACCCAGCACGTCAACCATGTACGCGTGCATGTGCACACGTATGACACCCAACCGGCCACTCGCTCCTATCGTATGTGTGTGCGTACTACATGCACGTGCATACGACACACACGCCCCACACACGCATACAACATGCATGCGCCGCACGCGCATATGACACACACGCGCCACACCATATGACACGCACGCGCCAACACCAACGAGCCATACATGCACATGTACAACACATTCGTGTCGGCGCGTTCGCGCGTGCACATACAATGTGTCCATGTTGGCGTGTTCGTGTCGGCTCGTTCATGTCAGCGCGTTCATGTCGGCGTGTTCATGTCGGCGCGTTCATGTCGACGCATCCGTGTACTGCGCGTTCGTGTTGGTGCATGTGCGTACAGTGCGTTCGTGTTGGCGCAAATGCGACGTACGACATGAATGCGCCGCGCACCCAACACCTGTCGACCCGTGGGAAAAAACCCATGGGTTGACGGGTTCGGGTTTCCCATGGGTCGGGTGCGGGTCATCCACATTTGACCCATGGGTGAACCGTGCCATTCCCTACTTGTTGTTGCTGACAGGTATACAATATCTTGAACATACCCTGCTGACAGTACCAGGTGCCTCTTGGATGGCTAACACGCTATCCATTGTGCTGTTCCAAGCCACACAGTACAAAGGGGCACTATGACAAGTGATCAATGCGATGCGCTCCATTGCCTTTGTGCTGGAACAATTAGAGGATGATGAGACAGGCATGAGAATAGTGAAGATGGTAGAGGAGGGCATTGCAGTAGAGAGGAATATGCTCACAGATCAGATATGGGAAGCTATGACCCTGCTTGGCAAAGCCACCACAGTAGCTGAAGATGCTGCCAAGCTGTCTCACCAGGCTGCAGAGGAGGTGGCAGCAATGATAACAGCAATACAGACTGCAACCACCACCATTGCTACTTCAGCCACCAAGATAAATGAGACAACAACAACCTACCAGGACACCATGCTAAAGGCCTCAGCAGCACCACAGCAAACACCAGCAGAGGCACCTACCCTAGATATCAGAGTACGAGCGAGAGAGGGAATCAAGAAATGGCAAGTGCTGGTAGATGCTGCAAATATAGGAGAACGTATCCTGGCAGAACTAGACAACACCAAGCTCATCCAAAAAGCCAATGAAGTTATCGGTAGCATGGACTTGGATGGCTCTCAAGCTGCTGTTGTTAGTGCCAGATGGCTCACAAATGGCGGAGTCCTTCTCAAGCTTAACTCCAAGGAAGCGGCAAGGTGGCTAAATGAGGCGTGACACAGAGTTCAGTTTACTGAGGCACTTGCCCCTGACACACGAATTAAAACACGGCTGTTTCCACTTGTACTCCAATTTCTGCCGCTACATTTTGAGCCAGAAAGAGAGGGAAAGCTGTGAGGTGTGGAAGAAAATAACTGGCTCCCTTGCGGTGCAATTGACAAAGCTAGGTGGATCAAGCCTAAGCAGCGCTGAGCTGCCAACCAGACCTGCAGACATGCTCTCATTACTTTCACCACACCAGAGGTAGCCAACAAAGTACTTACTGATGGCCTGATAGTATGTCAGAAACAAGTCTATGCCAAGAAGTGTAAAAAAGAGCCCACCCGATGCCTCAAATGCCATGGATGGAACCATTTGTCTTATAACTGCCCACAAGAGTACAATACATGTGGTACCTGTGGGGGGAGACACAAAACCCTGGCATGCAACTAGACAAGGCAGTATTGTGTGTCATGCAAAACACATGATCACGCTAGCTAGGCAGGGACCTGTCCTACTTTTATGGGTAAGTGTAGAGAGCTGGATGCTAAACTACTTGAGAACCAGATGCCGTACTTTCCTACTGAGGAAACTTGGACACATGTATCACAGCCACCCAAACCACTGCCACCACTACTGTTACCGACTACCCAGCCAAACGTGCTACAGTACCCTGGAGGATGGCAGACAGTTCAATACTGGAAGAATGGATATAGGCAGACAACTCTACCTTATGGGCATAGGATGCTGCACCCACAGGAAGAACACCTCCCAGGGCCAGTACCCTCACTTCCACGGGACAGTCCAGCTACCTCTCCTAACAACATTAACCTAAACCCTACTGTTCAGAGGGGAGATATAGATGGAGAAGATGGGTTGCCCCCACCAGGCCATTTGCAATGAGTTACACACTAGAACCACCACCAAAGAGACTGAGACTGTATCAACAAAACCTCAATAAATCCAACAAGGCCCAATATGACCTTATCAACTTGGCAGTACATAAAGACTGGGACCTGATATTGCTACAAGAACCTTACATTGATAAACTAAGGAATACAAAGGTGAACTATAACTGGCGAGTGCTATATCCTACTTCACATCTGACTGACTCGGCCAATGAGCAATCGGTCATTTTTGTGAATGCGGCATTGGACACCAACACATGGTTGCAAATACCAATTGCGGGAACAAACCATGTAACAGCTATCCAGCTCAAGCACCCTGGAGGCAAGACAACAATATTCAATATATACAATGATTGCAAACATTCGGCAACATTGCAGGCAGTTGACAGCTTTATCAACTCAGAGCAGAGCCACATAATACAAAATAAGACAGATTCCATGATATGGTGCAGTGATTTCAACTGGCACCACCCTATGTAGGATGAGGAAAGGAATCACCACCTCTTCACAGCAGAGGCGACCAGGTCTGCAGAAGAGCTAATCTCACTTCTAGCAGACTACAACCTAGTCATGGTATTGCCAAGATACCTCCCTACATTGCAATCCATGTCGACTAAGAACTGGACGAGGGTTGACAACATGTTCTGTACAGACAACATTGCTGACTCAATCATCACATGTGACACTGCTCCAAGCAAAAGAGGCCCTGGCACTGACCATGTACCCATCCTCACAACGATCAACATTGAAGTAGAAATCAAAAAAACCAGAACCGTTTTGCCATTTCTGGATGGTTGATTGGGATGAATTCAGGAAGCAACTAGCAGAACAACTAGAGGGTGTACCAGATGCAAAAGAGCTCAATACCATAGATGAGTTCAACGATATAGTCAATAAGCTGACAGTGGCTATTCAGGACACTATAGACATAGCGGTACTGCTCTCAAAGCCAGTACCACATTCCTGAAGGTGGTGGAATAGGGAGCTATCAGAGCTAAAAAAGGCTAAGAACAGGCTAAATAATCAATCCTACATATATCGAGCTATTGCTGACCACCCTTCCTATGAAGAACATAGGCAAATCAGCGATAAATATGGCAAGGCAATTAGCAAAGGAAACACACAGCACTGGGTAGACTACCTGGAGGGACTCGATGATGGGCTACTATGGACGGCAAACAAGTACCTGACCAACCCAGCCACTGATGGGGGAAGATCACAGATCCCTGCTCTACATACCTTTGGCCCTGATGGCAGTGCACATATGGCAGAAACCAATAAAGACAAAAGTAAAGTACTTGCACTAGCATTTTTTCCACCCAAGCCAGCTGAGTCACAGGTACCACCAACCTACCGGGAAAGGATCGATGATGGCCTCCCCTCATGCAGGTATCTCAGTGACACAGCAGGCTTCACACATGCACAGCATAGCTTGATCATACAGCTGCGGACGGGCCATGTACCGCTCAACAAACATCTACACCGAATCAAAAAAGTGCCCTCCCCCATATGCCCTACATGCCACAGAGCAGATGAGATGATTCACCACTTCCTCATTGATTGCTGCATGCATGATATGGACTAAGAAGGAAGCTGGGCCGTAAAGCTACATCCATTAAGGATCTACTAGGAAAGCTGGACTCCATGATAGCACTATTGAGTTATGCTGCTGCAACTAAGCGGTTCAAAGCAACCTTCGGTGACGTCTCACCACCACTATCATAGCTTAAAACAGATCAATTAGCCCAACAGGACATTTATTGACATGACAGAGATACATTGTTGCCACAACATGCTATAAGACAGGCCCACTTTCAGCCCAACAAAACAGAACAACCCCTATCCACCCTTATCATCCTTACCACACTCATGCAGTGGCGTGAACTGACTCGGCACAGAAAAACCATGAAGACACCTCACCTCTTTATCACCCCCAACTGTGGTGCTCCTTCTCGTCATGCTAGTTTGCTTCAGCAACTGAGCACTTACGAATTCAGACCACTCTCATAAGCAAACAACCAAGAGGAGAGAAAGAGTACTTACCTGCAAGAGAGGGGTGGTAAATGGTTCAAGGAGCCGGGCCGGTGGGGGGCGAGGGGCCCATCGTCGGTGCATCCACCCACTCAAGGAAGGAGGAAACTTAAGTATGAAGCATGTAGCGACCACCATAGGCCTAGCCTGAGGTCGATAAAACTGATTATAAAAATCTAACCTTATCTCCAGGACTTTAATGATCTCTTCGAGAAAGAATCCTTTGATTCTCTCCCCAAGCAGAGGACATGGGACCATGCAATCAAACTAGAACTGGGCACAAAGCTCTCAGCTTGCAAGGTGTACCCACTCTCCCTGAGAGAGCAGCAGGAACTGGATGAGTTCTTATGGGAAAACCTCTGCACGGGTTGTATCTGCCCCTCAAAATCCCCTATGGGAAGCCCTGTATTCTTCATTAAGAAAAAGGATGGCTCCCTTTGGCTGGTTCAGGATTATCGGGTGCTCAATGTGATGATGGTGAAGAACCGATACCCTCTGCCCATCATCTCAAAACTCATTGCACAGCTTTGGGGGGCCAAGTACTTCACTAAGTTGGACGTGCAATAGGGATTCAACAATGTACGGATTAAGGAAGGAGATGAGTGGAAGGCAGCATTCTGCATAAACCAAGGGCTCTTCGAGCCCCTCATCATGTTTTTCGGCCTCACCAACAGCCCTATGACATTCCAGACCATGATGAACGACATCTTTCAGGACCTTGTCATGGAGGGGCACATATGTGTGTACCTGGATGACATCCTCATCTTTACCGAGACTCTCAAAGAACATCGATGGGTCATCCGGGAGATCCTTGAGTGATTGAGAGGCCACAAAATGTGAGTTTGAATGGACAAGGATCGAATACTTGGGCCTCATCATAGCTCACAGCAAGGTATAGATGGACCCAGTCAAGGTAGAGGGCGTCACGGGTTGGCCGACCCTATCAAACTGAAAGGAGAATCAAGCCTTCTTTGGCTTCACCAACTTCTACTGGAGATTCATCGAGAGGTTCTTGCACCATGTCAGACCATTGTTTGAGCTTGTGAAGAAGGACGCAAAGTGGAGGTAGGGGGATGTGGAGCAAGTGGCCTTTGAAAGGCTTCAAATGAAGTTTACAATGGCGCCCATCCTCAGGTTTGCCAACGATGGCCGCCCTTACTGGGTAGAAGCAGATAGTTCCGATATTGCCATGGGAGCAGTCCTTTTGTAGCAGTCATCCAAGGATGGCAAGTGACATCTGATTG
Organism: Chroogomphus rutilus; assembly: GCA_003314275.1. Classification (NCBI taxonomy): domain Eukaryota; kingdom Fungi; phylum Basidiomycota; class Agaricomycetes; order Boletales; family Gomphidiaceae; genus Chroogomphus; species Chroogomphus rutilus. The sequence continues at coordinate 7,494 of QLPI01010368.1, forward strand.
CCTTTTATTTGAAAAGCCTCTCCCCAGTAGAAAGGAACTACAAGATCCATGACAAGGAGATGCTTGTAATCATCTGGGCCTTAGAACAATAGAGGCACTTCTTGGAAGGCGCTGAACATCGCATTGAAATCTGGACCGACCATAAGAATCTAGAGTACTTCCGATCTTCAAAAAGGTTGAACCGGCAACAAGCCCATTGGTCCCTCTACCTCTCGTGCTTCAACTTTGATCTGTGGCACCGACCTGGAGTGACAATGGAGAAGTCTGACATGCTCTTGCGCCGGTCAGACCATGGCTTGGAAACCGGTGACAATAGTGACCTAGTCTTTCTCTGGCCCGAGCTGTTCACAATACAGGCACTTGAAGGAGTAGCACTAGAAGGAGAAGAGCAGGAGATCACCCGAGGATTGAAGAAGGTGCTAGGCAAAGGGATGCTAGAGGACGAGGTAGCGGAGGTGGTGAGGAAACTGTGAGAAGCAGGAGGGATATCGTTAGTTTCGGCTGAATGGGCAGAGACTGATGGACTGTTGACCTTCCAAGGCAAGGCGTATGTCCTGGATGCAGGAGGCCTCTGGCAATGGATCGTAGCCCAACACCATGACTCCAAGATAGCCAGACACCCTGGCCATTGGAAGACCCTTGAGCTCATCTCCTGAAACTATTGGTGGCCCCACATGTCTCAGTACATTGGCGAGTATACCAAGACATGTGACCTGTGCCTACAGATGAAGGCCCAGAGACAGTGTCCCACCAGGGAACTCCACCTGCTCCCGATCCCTGAGGCACAGTAGGATGCCACAAGTGTGGACTTCATAGTGGAACTCCTCAATGCACATGGGTACAATGCTGTGATGAATGTGGTAGACTCGGTGTCCAAGCAAGCACATTTCATACTGACTCACATGACCGTCATAGCAGCCGGAGCAGTGTGACTCTTCCTATACCATGTATGGAAGCTACATGGGTTGCCGAGAGTGGTAGTGTCTGACCGAGGAGTCCAATTTGTCCGTGAGTTCACCCAGGAACTCTACCACTTACTGGGTATTCACCTGGCAGCCTCTACAGCCTACCACCTGCAGATGGATGGTCAGACCAAATGGATGAACCAAGAACTGGAACAGTACCTTCACCTCTTCATCAATGAGAGGCAAGACAATTGGGACAATCTCCTGCCCCTGGCCAAGTCCCAGTACAACAATCATGTTCACACTTCAACTCACAAGTCCCCCTTCTTGCTAGATACAGGCCAACACCCACGCATGGGTTTCGGGCCACACCAACCCCCATCCTGCCTCGAATCTGTGAATGAGTTCAAGGAGCGGATGGAGGGAGCTCTTTCAGAAGCAAAGGTGGCCCTAGTAAAGGCAAAAGACGACATGGCAACCTATTACAACTGCAGACACCAGCTGACACTGACATTTATGCCAGGTGACAAGGTATACCTCGACGCGAGCGATATTCACACCAATCGGCCATCCAAGAAGTTGGCACACAGGTGACTCAGTCCCTACCTTGTCAAAGAATGAGTGGGGTCTCAGGCATATCGACTTTGACTCCCGAGAGCCTTGATTCATCTTCACCCAGTCTGCCTGGTAGTCAAGCTTACCCCGGCTCTGGCTGACCCCATCCCGGTGTAGAGTTGCTCTAGGTAATTAATACTTAAAAGCCTTTAGGTGCATCCCAATGGCCTCGGTCCAGTCGGCACTTGCCACTGCTCCAAAAGCCTCACCCAGGATCCTGTTCCATCGCTGGAAGCTCTGCCAATAGCCCTAGTCAATGCAACTGCCTCGTGCATGCTTGTATACCAGAATGGCTGGCAAGTTTTTAGCTGGGACCTCTCGGTCAATGCCGCCATTCGGCACATTCGGCCAAGGTCTCTTCCATCCATCCCTACCTGTTCTCGTCTCATCCACACATATATGTCCTTACCACCCTTCTCCATGCTTCTCGGCTAGAGGCCGACACCTTTAGTAGATGGTGGGATGTCTACCTAAAAAGGGGGAGTAATGACCAGCTAGAAACACTCCTAACTATGCAATCTCCCCTCCTGAAGACTCCCATCTCCCGAATTCCTCTTCATTCACCCCCAATTAAATCCTCCCCTATCATCCAGAAAAGCTCCCTCCCAGCTACTTCAGCAGTAGCGTCGGCCACTTCCTCTCAGCCTCTTGCTTCTGCTGTCTCTTCAACCTCTCCATCCCAGCCTTTTGTACTCTCCTCTAATCACGTTCGGGCACCAGACCCCACACCTCTTGGAAGGCCACATCCAGTCATCAGGACCTCATATTTATACTGCACCCACCGGCTTCATGGGTTCAGCCGCTAAGGGGGGGATACTGTCAAGGCCATGATACCGAGCTCCGATTTACTCAGTATTACCGACCGACCGACTGACCAAACTACCATGCAGTCTCGGCTCGGCATATCCGGTACATCGTCTAGACTATCTCTCCCACCTATCCCTTCCACCTCTCACTATCCTCTCATTTCCCAACCACTTCCTTACCTGTCTTCCCCCGTGACACTCGATGTCCACTTATTATTTCAATCATGGCCCTATTGTTTTATCTTCAGCCATTCCTCCATTGTCTTATTCTCATTCACTCCTTTATTATTTTATTCTCAGCCATACTCTATTATTCTATTCCCGCCTACATTTCTTATTCTATTCTTGTTCACTGTGAACAATGCTTCCACATGGTTTTTCATACCTTATTGTTCTCCATTTCCTATGCCACCCTGTTCCACATCTTGCTTCTTAACCCATATAAGTAGCGGATGTATGTAGATAGTTCCTCACTCAGAATATCAACTTGGCTTAGACCCCCTTGCCTGCCTTTCTCCTGTCCAAGTCCTTCGCTCAAGCCGATGCCCTTGGCATCTTCGCCAGTACCACTCCTGTCCAAATAAGTGGCACGCACGGAACAGCAGGGCGCAACGCACGAGCATGTTGAAGCCTAGCCACCTCGAAAGGCCTATAAGACATTAACTGAATCATCAGCCTCACCGAGTCCTGACAGGATGACCCATCTATTTTCCTGAGCCAAGCACGATACGGTCTGCCAAAGTCTCGGCTCAATGGGATGACAGCCATAGGCAGGAGAGACACTTATGGAGAAGAGGATTGAGGAATGGGAGCTGGGAGAACTCGACAGACTCACCCTTATGGGCTAACGACCGACCGACCTTCCTATCATGTGCCAAACCAAGACACCGAGGCTTTAGGCCAGACTCCTGGGGTCGGGCCTATGGGTATTTGGTAGATCATACCACCAGAACCAGAGGAAGGGTAGCATATGATGGAGAAGCAGTGTGTGAGTATAGGGTATATAGGGCACGGGACTTGCTGGCAATGGGGCTTAGGTTTTCCTCTTAGGATTTCTCCCATTGCTAGGTAAAGTCCCTTTCCTTGTGCATATGCAAGAATAATAGACCTTAGGATTTCCCCCATTGCTAGGCTCTATGTGATAGCCCTCAGGCGTCTCTGGGGTTGCCCTTACAGTCAAGAGTTTAGGAACTGCCAGATGGGAAACCAGAATGGGTTTAGCACAGTGATTGGAACCTAGAATAAGCACCCAAGCCCCGGATTTAGTACCAGGAGGTTGGCCCTACAGACTCCAATGTATAGATTTGTAAGCTAGTGCACAGACCACTTACATAAAGGGTATAAGAAGGGCTCACCAGCAGCGGGATCCTTAGACTTTCCTCTCTGGATTTCCCCTGCCTAGGTGAGGGCCCCACATGTATTTAGGTAGTAATTGTAATTAAACTCTGGATTTCTCCTACCTAGGCCCCTCTCCAGAAGATAGCTCCGGAGAAGTCCAGAGGGTTGCCCTTACAGTAGGAAAGTCTCTCCTAAAAGGACCAGGAGTTGCATTGTGATGCAGTCATAGGTAGCTTTAGACTCAACAGAAGTGATTCAGAGAGTACCAACTCCTGAGCATACCTAACACCGGACTCCCCCTCCTCTATAGCCATAACCATGGATATCCCCACAAACCCTACCTCCAGCATGGAAGCCAAAGAGCGATTGTAGAGGTTAGAGGAAGAACTAGCAGAAAACTGAATGGCAAATGCTGCAATAAACGAAGCCCTCAGAGCAATATGGCCAAGCTAAATAATAATTCCACATATCAAGGACTGAGATCCAAAGACTTAGAGGATGAGCCAATACCAAGTGTACACCTCCCAGACCTTCGGAACACCACCCCTCTGGGAAACTCCAGAGTGAGGCCTGCATCTCCATTGGACTTTGATGGGGGCAGAGAAAAAGAGAGGGCTTTCCTCAACCCCTGCAACATCTATTTTGTGATCTGTGGAGACCAATTCTCAAATGACCAAGCCCAGATATATTGGGCCCTTTCCTACTTCAAATCTGAAAGAGCAGCTCGCTTTGCAAACAAAATCCTTCAGAGCAAAAGGAATGGACACCCCCATTACTCGGACTGGAGGGCCTTTGAATCGGACTTTATAGGGAACTTCTGCCCAAAAAACGAGCAACTCTCTGCCCTCACATGCCTAGAAGGGACAGGCTGGTATCAGGGCAAGGATTCTGTGGAGGAATACATTGATCGGTTCACAGAATTAATTGACCTAGCAGAATACCATGACAAGATGGTAGTGATCAAGTTCTGCAGAGGCCTCGAACTGGGGATACAAACAAAGGTTGCCCTTCTGGGAAGTGGCACACCAAGTTTCAATAATCCCGACCACTGGTACAAGGCAGCACAAAGGGTTGCCTGGGACTGAGAGGCTAATGAAGTGTTTACAGAAGTCCATTGCAGCCAATTCCAGACTTCCACCCACCTATCAAGCATACCCCCCAAGCAAGTTTTGGGAGCCTCAAGAATTCCAAATCCCCTACCTCGAATTTCAGAAATCGCTCATCGTGCCCCAATGCCTTCACCGGTCATGCTAAAGGAAACCTTAGCCCTGATGGAGGTAGACTGGACCCAAGCAAGGAATCCCACTCTATAAGTCTGCCACTGGTGCGGGAAGCCGGGGCATTATGTGCAGGACTGTCCCTTGTCCTTTGATATTTGGACCATGAAAGCAGAAGAGAAGTTGGAATTACTCCCAGAACTCCTAGCCCTTTCAGGAATATTGGAGGCTCTACCAGAAGAGGCAGTGGAAACAATGGAAGTAGAAAGAGGAGAAGTAGGAGCAAGGGAAAGTGAAGAGGATTTTGGAGCTGGCAGTGGGTGAATCATGTGCCCCCACTGCCTGTACATAATAGGTTCTCTTATCTAAAAGAAGAGTGTGACATAACCCCCACACCCTCCTTTCAGAAAGAACAGCCACCTAAAGTCATACAGAAATCGAAGGTTCCACCAGGACAACCTCGGGTACATCTCCAGAAGTGGGAAAGGCGACTTCCAAAGAAGTATGTAGTTGCCACCACCCCAAGTCCAAAATCCCTAGTTATCAAGTGGAGATTCAGACAATGGACATAGCAGAAGTCAAATCCGGACCTGCGCTTATAGACTGTGGAGCTACCAGGCAGTTCATGGACCAAAGCTATGTGGAATGACACTGTCTCACCACCTGGAAGCTACAGAGACCTATCCCAGTCTACAATATGGAGGGATCACCAAATGAGGCTGGGGCTATCAAGGAGATTGTCGATGTGATCCTCCAAGTAAATGGACACATGGAACACACCACATTTGCTGTCACTAGCCTAGGAAAACAGGAACTCATCCTGGGTTTTACCTGGCTGGAGGAGCATAATCCGGAAATTGACTGGCAGACCCAGAAGGTCAGCATGAGCCGGTTTCCAACGAGATGTCACACCTGTCGGGCGGAAGTTAGGGATGAGCGGAAAAAAGAGCAAGAAATAGAGAGGTGTGTCAAGGAGTGCCGGATGGGCCCATTTCTGAAGCTCCTGGAAGAAGGGAGTGGGGAGGAAGAGCCTGAAGAGAGGGATGGGTGGAGTAATGAGTCAGGAGATCTGCTGGATGACCTTAAACAAGGGGACAGGATAATGTGTGTGATGCTACCACAAGAAGCAGAGTATGTCTGGGCTGCACAAACCACCTCACAAAGGTTGGCGGAGGCTCACTACAAGAAGGTTTGGGTGGAGGTAGAGATTCCAGAGTATCTCTGGGATTTTGAAAGTATCTTTGCTAAAGAGTCCTTTGATGAGCTCCCTGATAGGAAGGTCTGGAATCATACTATTGAGTTGGAACTGGGGTCTAGTCCAGTTAACTGCAAGGTGTATCCCATGTCCCTATTAGAGCAGGCTGAACTAGATGCCTTCATTCAGGAGAATATCTGGACAGGACATATCTGACCTTCCAAATCCCCAATGGCATCTCTGGTCTTCTGCATCAAAAAGAATGAGGGATCCCTCCGACTCATACAAGACTACCGGAAGTTAAATACAATGACTGTGAAGAACCAATACCTGCTCCCTCTCATTCCAGAGCTGGTAAACCAACTCAAGGGGGCCAAGTACTTCACAAAGATAGATGTCCGATGGGGATACAACAATGTCTGGATCAAGGAAGGAGATGAGTGGAAGGCTGCCTTTTGGACAAATCAAGGGTTGTTTGAACTGCTGGTGATTTTTTTGGGCTTACTAACAGTCCAGCCACCTTTCAAACAATGATGAATGACATTTTCCAAGACCTCATCCTAGAAGGACTTGTCTGCATATACATAGATGACATCCTCATCTATTCCTGGGCTCTGGCAGAACACCAGAGGGTCATGTGCCAGGTGTTGGAACACCTCCGAGAGCAAAAGCTCTATCTTTGAAAAGAGAAGTGCAAGTTTGAAAAGACAAGGATTGAGTACTTAAGACTCATCATCTTGGAAGGAAGGGTGGAAATGCACCAGATAGGGGACCAGGTATTCCTGGATGCATCGGACATTCGGACAAGCTGGCCCTCACGGAAGCTAAGTCACCAATACCTCGGGCCTTAAACCATTCAACGGAGAGTAGGGAAACATGCCTACAAACTCCGACTGTCACAGGCCCTGTCCAGGCTCCACCCGGTCTTCAATGTGGTCAAACTCCTTTCAGCCCTGGAAGACCCAATTCCAGGGCAGAATTCAAAGCCACCTCTACCTCCAGAACTAATTGATGGGGAAGAGCATTACAAGGTGGAGAAGGTGTTAGACAGTCGTTTGATGTGAGGAGGGCTCTATTTTCTGGTGAAATGGAAAGGGTATGGTTATGAAGAGAATACATGGGTAAAAGAGGAGGACATGAGTGGACCAGCTAAAGTATGGGAGTTCTACCAGCAACATCCAGGAGCACCTTGGAGAATCTGGACAATAGCCTTCAAATCCCTGTCATTCTGTGCCACGAGGATGCAGCACTCTAGAAGGGGGGGTGATGTCAGGAGATAACCTTTTCTGAATCCTAGATCTGAGTCCGAAACCCTATTTCAAACTCTGCTCCAAATCCAAGATTGGAAACAAGGCTCTGAGGACAGGAAAGAAATACCCCAGCCTTCAAACCTAGGTGATATCCACAAACCCTGCTATCCACTGAACTCCCACAGTATCCATCATCCCCATCATCATCCATGCCACCGTCCACACTATTTCCACACTGTCCACAATATCCGTGACCTTCCGTGTAACCGACAGATAAATCTGTACACGGACGATGCTCTGAGGGTCAAGAGTTTAGGAACTGCCAGATGGGAAACCAGAATGGGTTTAGCACAGTGATTGGAACCTGGAATAAGCACCCAAGCCCAGGATTTAGTACCAGGAGGTTGGCCCTACAGACTCTGATGTATAGATTTGTAAGCTAGTGCACAGACCACTTACATAAAGGGTATAAGGAGGGCTCACCAGCAGCAGGATCCTTAGACTTTCTTCTCTGGATTTCCCCTGCCTAGGTAAGGGCCCCACATGTATTTAGGTAGTAATTGTAATTAAACTCTGGATTTCCCCTGCCTAGGCCCCTCTCCATGAGATAGCTCCGGAGAAGTCCGGAGGGTTGCCCTTACACTCACACTTCAGTACTTCAAGCCCACCATCCTAGGCAAAATCTGACCCGAGCCTAGTTGGCTTAGGGTCTGGGAAGACTTTTGATCCAAACTCAAGACAAACTTCAGACCATTCAACAATGCTGTGCAAGCAGAAATTGAACTTGGCAAGATAGTCATGAAGGTACTAGGAGCACACTACTTCATTGACTTTGCCTAAGCTTCCACTCATACTCAATGGAATAATGCCGCCCTTGCACATGCAGCATACAAAGGGTTGGCCAAGTGCATCAAGGACACCCTCCTTCACTTCCCTCGATTCAAAACCCTCGCAAAGCTCAGACAGTTTTTACTCGAGATCAACAGCAGGTACTGGGAATGCAAGGAGTATGACAACTTCAGAAATTCTTCGAACTCGAACATGTCCATGTCCAATCGCTCCAACTCGAACAACAATAACAACAATCCATCTTCGTCCAATTCTAACAACTCCAAAAACAAGAAGGGGGTGAAGAAGAACAGCAACGATAAGTCTTCCAATAACAACAACAACGCTAATGACATTTCATCCAAGCTCAGAAAAGATGGGAACCTGTTGCCCAAAGAACGTCAAAGGCAATTCAATGCAGGACTCTGTCTCTTGTGTGCTTCAAAAGGTCACATGGTCAAAGACTGCCCCAAATCCAATTCCCAATCATTGACTTCTTCTAATAACAATAATAACAAAAACAAAAAAAAAACTCAACAAAAGTGCATGTGACCAAGGCAAGCACAACCGACACCTGTCAAGTACATGTACCGAGGTTCTGGTTACTCGGCAGTGCCGACCGAGCAGCCATTCTACGTCCACGTACAAGTGTCCACGCCGCATGCACATCACTTGGTATGCCGTTCTCGGCTCGGCACGTCCACCACACCATCTGCCCGCTCTTCGATCTGCTTTACCTTGGGACTTCCTGTCCTTGTTCTATCTTCATGCCCAACCCTTGTTTTATAGTCATGCACTCTCTATTGTCCTGTCCTTGACCCATTCCCTATTATCCTATCGTTTATTGTTTTATCCCGGTTTACATTCCTTGTTCTAATTTTACTCATTGTGGACAATAACCGCATGCCCTGCATACCTTGTTGTTCCACATTCCTTATTCCACATGTCGCTTCTTAACCTATATAAGTAGGACATGCATGTACATATTTCCTCATTCGGGGTATCGACTAGGCTTAGGCCCTTCTACCTTCTTCCCCTCTGTTAAGTCCTCGACTCAGGCCGGCATCATCAGTATCCTCCCAAGTATCTGTCTGTTGCAAATCGGTGGCACGCATGGCAAGTAGGGCGCAATGCACGAGCACGTTGAAGCCAATGCCACTACTCTTGGCCTGCAGGACTTGGCCATTGTCCGCCCGACAACCTTCGGCAGTACCGAAGTCTGTCAGCAACCAAAGCTTGACAACACCAAAGCAAAAGACACCAAGGCGGTGGAGTCGAAAAAATAAACAGCAACCTTGGAAATGCATGAGCTGAGGATTGCATTAGCCTTACTCATGGCTCTTCTTGAACACCCTTTCTCCTATTTCTTGTATATCTTCTACTTCTGAAATTCTGAAAAACTCTTTAATAGTTAACTTGACTTGCTCTAGTATTCCCGAGATTCCTCTAGTTATGCTTCTTGACTGTGGTTCATCAGATTGTTTTATCAAATTACAAATTGTACAAAAATATTCTTTGCCTACTAACTCAGTTCCTCCTATTCCATTGAAACTATTTGATGGCTCTACTATTTCTACTATTACTCAGACCACTATGATCCCCATCTGATTTCTGACCGGTGAACTTCAGAACATTACTTTCTATGTAATATCATTGTTTTAGAACCATAAATGAGGTAACCCAAGAACCTTGACAAAACTTTGGTGTGAAGAAATGTCAGGCCTCGGTACTGCCAATGGTGCTGTCGGAACCAGCCAAGTCCTGCAGGCCAGTTGGGGTGGCTTGGCTTCAATTTACTCGTGCGTTGCGCCCTGCCTCCTGTGCGTGCCACTAACTTGTAATGGAAAAAGATACTCGGGCGGATGCCGAGGGTGTCGGCCCAAGTAAGGACTTCTGAACAGAAGGAGGAGAGTAGAGAGGCGTAAACCTAGTTGATACTCAGACTGAGGAACTATGTACATGCATCTACTACTTATATAGGCTGAGAGGCAGAATGTGGAATAAGGGTGGCATAAGACATGGAAAAAAGAATAAGGTATGAAGACCATGTGGAGGTATTGTCCACAGCAATTAGAATAGAATAATGTGAGAGTAAGACAATGAAATATAAGTGGGTGAGATTGTGGGAAAGAATAGAACAATAAGGAATGGCCGAGATATAAAACAATAGGGCCACGAGTAAGTGGCAATGAATAGTGAATGTCCCGAGGGTAAGCGAGTGGGAGGAAGGACAGGGAGTGTAGGGATGATAAAGAATAGGGGTTGGGGAAAGGATAATGAACCAGGTGTACCGAACTGAAACCGTGCACCATGGGATGATATGAGTAAGGGTCGGTCGGTCGGTACTGCTGAGTAAGTCAAAGCACAATGTGTGGTCATGACAAGAAAGCCGAATCAAGTTCTCTGACAAGATGATGGCAAGTGAATGCCTGTCCAGGTTGATGTCCAAAAAGAATTGTTTAGAGGGGGCCTTGGCAGGTGCCTTTTCAATTATGTGTAGGAATAATAGTTTATGTATGTGAACTATTATTCTACCCTTGCCTAGGATTATTTCCACAGATGTTCTATAAATCTGATTTAGTTCTTTTACTATGTTTTTGAGTACCTTTTATGTTTTAACCTAGAAACCTTCTATTAAGCACTGACCTTCAGATCAACATACTCAAAGAGGGAGGTACTGACCTTTGGATCAATGTACCTTTGAGAAAGTGGCACTGGCCTTCAGACCAATGTACCAGGAGTGAGTGGCACTGACCTTTGGATCAATGTACCTAAGGGTGCTTGATGCACTAGATAATCCAAAGGATTATAGGTGATAGTAAGCTTGATTGTTAAGTTACTTTTACGCTACAGAACTAGTCTCTATATATACTAATTCTAAGCTGATTATGTAACTCCCTAATAAGGCAAGACCTTCTAGAAATTAGTGGAGTGTTTCAGAAAGGGATGGAAGGTCCTGGAATCCCCTGGAAGTCACAGTATCACCCTTGTAGTCACTAATAATAAAAAGAAAAGAAATATTCCCACAGCTTGTAGTCTTGTGACTGGTCAAGTCACAAAATATTATTAGTAATTGAGCCATGCTTCTGGGCTGACCTTTATGTAATATCTATTATATAAGCCCAGGAATTTGTTGTACAAGTTGGTCTGAGAACTTGACCCAGGGATTTGGTGCCATTGTCCATGTATTAAGTAATTGACACCCAATTATGGTTCCTTGTAGGTCCAAATAGGAATAGACAAAAAAGATATGTTTTTGAGGATTTTCCTTGGACTTAAGGGTTTTGTTATTTAAGAGTTAATCACCCTGAGTAATTTACTCTTAAATGGCCAGCCAAAAGTTATGATATTTTTTTGGTAGTCAATTCAAAACTAGTTTGTTGGATAATTTTATGAGTAAGAGAGGTTTGGAATCCAATATACTGATCCTGGTTCAGTGGCCCTTCATGTCTAGTGGAGAATTCCCCATTCCCCAACAAGAAGATAGTAACTTAGGAGATCTTAGTCAATATTCTGAACAGAGAATACATACAAGATGATATACCACCTATATAGTCAAGCAATGGGGATTGATGACCATAATATATGTAGAACAGGGTAGCGTAAGAAATGTAAACTAAAATAAAGAGACATTGAGACAAGATATGGAAAGTAGACATATATGACCAGGAATAAGTGAAAGATACCAAAGCAAAGCAAAGTGAATCATAAATGCATAAAAGAAAAGAAGTGGAATAAATGATGGGATAGACTGGATGTGTGGAGTGAGTGTACTGAGCCTTGTGAATATTTGACTTGATGACTTGTATGCAGGATTATACAGTAGATCTTTGGCTGGTATAACTAAGTAAACCAAAGCTCGGTGATGTGTAATTGACAATTGCTTTGAATACCTCTGTATGGGCACTTCACTAGGGCAGACACCGGGATGGGAAGACAATAAGTGTTGAATAATAGCTGGGAAAAATCAGAAATAATGTGAGGAAAATAGGATAGTCATTTCTTGAATATATTGTCAAAAATAGGCAGAGTGATAAAATATCAATGATATTGGTCATGATTTGATAGTTTTGTATGAGTATATGTGCATTCACATAGATTCACTCGGGATGGTCCTATTGGTACAGATATTTGTATGAATATTCAGGAATGTAGTATAATATTGTTTTAGTTATTTTGTGGACTCTGATCTCAAAAGGACTGTGAGTTTTTGAAAATCACAAATATAATATATTTTGATCATTCTAACACATGCAATACAATCTAAGGAGTGGATCAAACAACTAACAATGCATTTCCAGATTATGGGGATGTTTTGTGCATACTATTCGGCCTGAAAGTTGATAATGAGATATTTTCAGTAATGATAGCTAGGTTGTAGGCATAGAACTCACTCTCAGTATTACAACACGTTTCGAGGGATAAGCAAAGCATATTGTGGAATTGCGACAGTCGAAGAGGGTGAAATCACGATAGTTAGGTGGAATCCAACATCTTGGTTGGCCATTATCATCAAGGATCCACTTCCTATCTATGGACACAAACAATCCTGGTCGAGTGATTTTCCACCCTGGGGACTGTACAGTATGAAGGATTGGTGACTGATGTTGTCGCTGGGGCTGTAAAATGGGGTTGGGGAAAACTTCCGACTCGCAGGTCGCCACCTCCCAAATATGGAGACTGTAGTCCGAAGATGCAGAAGCAAT
>QLPI01010374.1:0-14113 GCA_003314275.1 Chroogomphus rutilus
TATTACTGCTTTTAGTCCTCAGACGCGAAGATGGCCGTTGATGAAGATGTGGACGGGCTTGGTCATTTTCTTGCTTCGCGACGCTCGTTACGAGGGCCGGCAGTGAAGACCGTTGGCCCTCTTCAGGAGTGGAATCAAAAGAGGCAAAGCTAACGATGGATTGTCGGTTCTCTGCAGAATTGGGTACTGAAGGTAGCGATATGCGACGAAAAGGAAGATGAGGTGGACGATGATGAACTTCTGGGGTTTGGTGGCTCGAGGAAGCATCATTCTGTTCGACTGGGAATACTACGGAAGACGCTGGGATGTTTCGTGTCAGCCATTTGTCTCTGAGAGAGATACAGCACTAACCCATCCCTGATTGCAGTTACCATGGAACTAACCCCTAAGCTTCTCTCAACGTCTTTAGTCGGAGGTACGAAACGCAGTCCGATCAATTAGAGAATGAGTTGTCTCCGAATCCGATTGAGTCCGTTGCTTCCGCAAATGTAGCACTCGGATTGAAGGGAGAGTTTGCAAACCACTGCGCCGGTTCCCTCTTCCCTGGGAACTCGCAATCCTTCCTAAAGGATAACTTGCTTCAAATTGACGACGATAGACGATTGTGCGATGAGTACTAACCACGAATGAACAGGGAAGGTTACTGACAGAATAGCTTCGGTAGTCGGGCTTCTAAAGCATGAGTTCGTCGTCCGGCGTATTATTATATAATCAATGTAATACAATCTACGCGTAGATCTAATTAATTAGACAAAAGTGGAACGTCGATGACGAACCAGTGATCCATCATAGATGAACGGGATCACTCCGTAGTCCAGCGAACTGAGAATTATCCAGCCTTAGGATTCCTTTATACATGTAGTGCAAACTATGTAACACGATTGAAAAAAGAGGAAGAAATATGTGCTGTGCGGTGACTATTGTAAGAAAGGCAAGCTTATATTGCGCAGGTTATCAATCTAAGACGAATGTCCACAGGACAGATCTGAACATTTATCTTACATAGTTATCCTACTTATATCTATAGCTCGGTGAGAGATTGCCATGAATAAGATAGAGACATTTCTTGGATCTCAAGGTGTCATTTCCCCTGAAACCCCAGATTGATCATTCAAATGTCATGCTTATTATTCTTCACAACACTCCCCCACGGTTGAGTTATCAATTATACCCAACAGTTTCATGAGGTAATGATGTCAGTCGCATGGGAAGGGTTTTGTGAACATGTCGGCAACGTTGTCCTTGGTGCCTACAGGTGATACACTGAACATCCCATCGGAGACGGCATTTCGGATATAGTGATGACGAATGTTTATGTGTTTCATTTGACCATGGTGAACAGGATTTTCAGCAATAGCTTTTGCGCCGAGTGAGTCTGTGTAGAGTTCAATTGGGTTGGTCTCGATATCAAGTTGTGTGAGTAGTGATATTGTCCAATTTCCATGTTTTGCACACTCAGTGAGCGCCATATACTCAGCTTCCGTCGATGAAAGTGCAATGGTACATTGTTTCCTTGTCTGCCAAATGACACATCCACCTGCAAATATAAAACAGTAGCCTGTCATGGATCTATGGTTGTCTGTATCAGCAGCCCAATCAGAATCACTGTACCCTATGAGTTCACTGCTGTCATTTTGTCCATACGATAACTTGTAGTGTCATGTGTATTTGAAATATTGAAGGATGTGAAAGGCAGCATTAAGATGTGATTGTGTCAGATTGGAACCATACTGTGCAAGCCAATTTACTACAAAGCAGATGTCAGGATGTATGCCAAACATCACATACATGAGGCATCCAAGAATTTGCTGATATCATGTGCAAAGCTGCTAGTCAGGCATATCATTTGTATTTGCCTGTAGTTTTGTCCCAGATGCAAGAGGGGTGAAAGCTGGGGGAGATTCTAGTGTTTCAAAGTGCTGCAGTACATGCTGAATTTAGAGTCCTCGACTTATGGTTAAGGTCCTCTTTGAGTGATCATAAATGATGTGAAGCCCATGGAACAGGGTGATCTTTCCTCAATATTAAGAACTGAAGGAGGATATAGTTGTAATAGTTCCTAATGATAATATCTCCTAATGTTGAAACAATAGTGAGGTTTGTAATAGGGCTTGGCTTCAACTTACAGTAAGTTGAAGCCAAGTCCCTGCGACCTCAAACAACTCAAACGATTAGTCAAACTACCTAATACCGCAAACAGTCCTAAGCCCCTGGTGCTTCCCGTCTTTCTGCCCTTTCTGTTTCTGTCCGTGAACCCGTGACCTCTAGCCCCTCCACCTCCGGAGTATGAACCCCCTCTTGGAAACCATTTGGAACCCCTGGAACCCCTTCCGGAAGTATCTAGCTAAGCGCCTGACACGTGGATTTAACAAGAATGAGGAATTCTCCACTAGACTTGAAAGGCCACTGAACCAGGATCAGCATATAGGATTCCAAACCTCTCTTACTCAGAAAACTATTCAACAAACCAGTCTTGAATTGACTACCAAAAAAATATAATAACTTTTGGCAGGCCATTTAAGTGTAAATTACTCAGGGTAATTAACTCTTAAATAACAAAACCCTCAAGTCCAAGGAAAATCCTCAAAAACATATCTTTTACGTCTATTCCTATTTGGACCACAAGGAACCATAATTGGGGTCAATTACTTAATACACAGAAAATGGCACCAAATTCCTGGGTCAAGTTCTCAGACCAACTTGTACAACAAATTCCTGGGCTTATATAATAAATATTACGTAAAGGTCAGCCCAGAAGCATGGCTCAATTACTAATAATATTTTGTGACTTGACCAGTCACAAGACTACAAGCTGTGGGAATATTTCTTTTCTTTTTATTATTAGTGACTACAAGGGTGACACTGTTACTTCCAGGGGATTCCAGGACCTTCCATCCCTTTCCGTAACATTCCACTAATTTCCAGCAGGTCTTGCCTTATTAGGGAGTTACATAATCAGCTTAGAATTAGTATATATAGAGACTAGTTCTGTAGCATAAAAGTAACTAAACTATCAATCTTACTTTCACCTATGTATAATTCACCAGATTATCTCATGCAGCAAGCACTCTTAGGTACATTGGTCCGAAGACCAGTGCCAAATCAACAGGTCCAAAGACTTGTTGACAGAGGTTTATTCCAAAGAGTAAATCTCAAACCCTTCTACCAAAGTAGAAGGTTTCTCGGTAAAAAACACAAAGGTATACAAAAACATAGTTAAAGAACTAAATCAGATTCATAGAACATCTGTGGAAATAATCCTAGGCAAGGGTAGAATAATAGTTCACACACATAAACTATTATACTTACACATAATTGACAAGGTACCTGCCAAGGCCCCCTCTAAACGATTCTTTTTGGACATCAACATTAACTTGCTATCGTCTCATCAGAGAACTTGATTAGGCTTTCTTTACACCAAAGTTTTGTTATGGTTCTTGGGTTACCTCTTTTATGGTTCCAAAACAGAGGCTTAGGTGTATGTATGTGTGTTCTTTGGATGGGTTCAGGTGCATCTTGTTCTTCTTCCATAGCGCAAGACATTTTTTTATGTTGTGCTGCATCAAAAAGTTGGTTGGCACTCAATTTCCATGAGTAAACATTCTGCGCAGCTACATACTTCCCGTTAAACCTTTCTAACTCAATGAGATCCTTAGGGCTTGTCGGAAAGTAAGGGGCAACCTGATTGTCAAGAGAAGGCTGGCAAGTTCCCTTGTCTAATGCCATAATATCCCAATAAAAGGTTAAAAAGTTCTCTATGTCTTCCCTATAGGCTGCACAAAGGACTTCTACCTGTGGCAGTGTCCAAACCACCTCGACCAGCCATTGGTCTGAGAGCTGAGGTACTTGGGGCAGTTTGATGGATAATGTCAAGCTTCGGGAATGCTGAGATATTGGGCAGGAATGGCCAAGTCCTACAGGCTAGAAGTAGTGGCTTTGGCTTTAACATACTCGTGCGTTGCACCCTACTCTTCCGTGCGTGCCACTAATTTGCAACAGACAGGGTACTTGGGAGGATGCCGATGATGCCGGCCCGAGTAGAGGACTTTAACAGAGGAGGAGAAGGTAGAAGGGCCTAAGCCTAGTTGATACCCAGAATGAGGAAATATGTACATGCATGCCCTACTTATATAGGTTTAAGAAGCGACATGTGGAATAAGGCATGTGGGACAATAAGGTATGCAGAGCATGTGGGTATTGTCCACAATGAGTAAAATTAGAATGAAGGAATGCAAATGGGGATAGAACAATAAAAGATAGAATAATACAAATGTGGCCAAGGATAAGATAATAGGGAGTGCCCGACTATAAAACAATGGTTGTGGCCAAGGATAAAACAAGGACAGGAAGTCTCGAGGTGAGGCGGATCGAAGGATGAGGAGTAGGGGTGGTGGATGTGCCAAGCCAAAACTGGCATACCAAGTGACTTTGCATGCAGCGTGGACACTTGTCCATGGATGTAGGATGACTGCTTGGTTGGCACTGCCAAATTACCGGAGTTCGATACGTGTACTTGACAGATAACATCTCTATGGTAAGTCTTTTTTTTTCTTTAATTTCTCTGAGCTTATTGAGCAATAACCGATATCTCCAGGGATCTACTCTATAGCCTATTTCATCCCTGTGGGAGAGCTTGACAACTCTAGGTGTTAACATTTTGTCAAGTAAGTACAGTTCATCTTTGAACATTCCTTCTGTATGTGGGGAGAGAGTCCTATACCCTGGTGCATCTTCTCTGTTCAAAAACATCTCTGCTATACAGAGAAGCTCATTTCTTCTCATCCAGGCCTTCTTGTTAAGGATTTGATATTCAGCCCAAACATCTCTTCTTCTGATCACTGGCAACCAGGACCTGATGGTATTGGAGAGAGTATGGATTCTATGTATTATCATCCCTGATATCTTCCTTTGACCGGAGTTTGAATTTGCCATTGTATTTTGCAGTTGTGTGACTCCGTGACCTCAGCTCTTTTCCAAGAGACTGAGGTATGAGTTCAAGTTTATTCTTATATTTTATACAATTGTTGACCATTCTTTTAGATAGTATTTCAGGTAGCTAATTACTTCTAATATGAGCTCTTTTCCAAGAGACTGAGATAGTATTTCAGTCTATATATTTAACACTTCTCATGTTTTCTGACCTCCTTTCTCCTCCCAGCCGTTAATAATTTGATATCGGGTTGTTGGGCCAGAGTAGAGAGTTGGACGGGTGATCCAGAAGAGAGTGGTTCTAGGCTATGCCAGGGTAATGGTACATCTAGATATGCTTCTCGTGACATTGCATGTAAATTAACTGGTGATGTGATTCTTCTCATAGGTGTTGGTCTTCCACTAGGTGTGGAGTGGGAGATGGGGGTTTCTTGCATAGTGGAGGACATGCTGGAGGGGAATTTGAGTCCTTCACGAGGCTTGTAGACTTCAAGTCATGGATTGGGTTAGTTTAGAGAAGGGTACAGGTTTAGGTAGTGAGGAGGTGTAGGTAGTGTAGTATTATGTATGGGCCTTTGAATATAACCCTCCTCTGTCAAATCCTTGAGTGATTTGTCAAGTAAAAGGGAAGCTAGTCCAAGAACTGAACTATTTATAGGTTTTGTGATGAAGACTAGACAAGAGTAATTGATCAAGTGATAAACCTGTCAATTCCCAGAGTGTCTACCACTGTTTTGGAACCATAAGAGGTAACCTGAGAACTGTGACAAAACTTTGATGTGAAGAAAGCCTAATCAAGTTCTCCGACAAGATGACAGCAAGCTAATGCCTGTCTGGGTTGATGTCTAAAAGAATTGTTTAGAGGGGGCCTTGGCAGGTGACTTGTCAATTACATGTAGGAATAATAGTTTATGTTCATGAACTATTATTCTACCCTTGCCTAGGATTATTTCCATGGATGTTCTATAAAATCTAGTTTAGTTCTTTTATGATGTTTTTATGTACCTTTTATATTTTAGCCAAGAAACCTTCCACTTCGGTAGAAGGGTTTGAGATGTACTCTTTGGAGTAACCTCTGTCAATAAGGCTTAGTGGTCAGCGACCTACTTAAGAGAGTGCTGGCAGCACTAGATAATCCGGTGGATTATAGGTGAAGATAAGATTGATTACTTTTATGCTACAGAACTAGTCTCTATATATACTAATTCTAAGCTGATTATGTAACTCCCTAATAAGGGAAGACCTTCTAGAAATTAGTGGGAAGTTTACAGAAAGGGATGGAAGGCCCTGGAATCCCCTGGAAGTCACAGTGTCACCTTTGTAGTCACTAATAACAAAAAGAAAAGAAATATTCCCACAGCTTGTAGTTTTATGACTGGTTAGGTCATAAAATATTATTAGTATATGAGCCATGCTTCTGGGCTAACCTTTATGTAATAGCTATTATATAAGCCCAGGAATTTGTTGTAAGGTAGAAGACAAACAGTTTCCGCTATGGTCACCTGATGTGACCATGTCACGGTCACAGCACAAAAATTTTCATCATTGAAAAAAAATTTTGAAAAAAATAATAATTGTATTCTGCTATAGAAAATGGCAATTTTTTTGGAAAAAATGATTGTACTACACTATACAATATGAGCCTTTGTCAGGAACCATACGCCGGCAAGCCGACTATTCAATTCAGCCCACTCAGCCCAACTCCGCTCTCGCTCGCTATTTAACATTACACCCTCAGCCCACGGACTATATACACCTCGTGTATCCGTCTTGGCATCACGTGTTCCTGTCAATTCACTCCACTCATTTACGTCACATTCCATATGCTCGCTTTTCCATTCCGTCTTCATTTACGTTTAATATCTTTCATTACGTTTCATTTCATTTTCATCTGTTCGCAATTCCGTTCACTCCTTTATGTCTGATCTGCTATTACGTTCCTTAGGGTAACTCCGTTGGGAATCGGAGTGACACGTCACTCCACAATGTCACAGAGGAGATCATTATTTGGGGCATAGTATTCTGTTCTCGCTTTTCACGATCCTTGGCTGTCTCATTCTATTATAGGAATCTCTTCGACTCCTAATAGATTAGAAAGTAGTATAAAAGATCTTGTACTATTAGTTCAGTCTTCAGTCAGAAAATCAATCTTGATTTTGACTAAGGTTCCTCTGTTCTCTTCTGTCTACTGCACCTTTATGAAATTTGGGGACCGTGCGGTCTAAGTGGGCGCAACGCAATACGTTGAAGCCAACCCCAATCCAAACCTCGCCAATTGTCTCGCCATTGGGAGATTAAATATTTACGATTACGTCCTTTCTCATCATCATAACAGCCTTGTCCAACTCAGCTAGAATAGTATCTGGCATGTGTTGGGTTTATTCTGACAAATCAAGCCAAATATAATTAAAATCTCCGACATTCCTCGTTATCCTTTTGACAAGGAACTATTGGTATACTTTTCTTCTATTTTTCTCTTATTTTTCTTTTATTTTTCGAGGCTTAAAAGGTTGTATTATTATATTTTGGGCGACGTGACATTGATGTTCAAACTCCGTTGGAGCATTGCGAGCGATCCTGAAAACTTGAAGTTACGGTCATTTATGATATCACTGGCTCATACTATTTGCGCGCATTCACGTACAGTAGTATTTCCTCCTCAGTGTTGACCACACACACTGAGGGGGTAAGCAATATAATTTTAGTGTACAATACAAACTAATCTTTTGTAGTTCTTTTGCTAGGTAGTTATCTTTTATAAAACTCAGTGTTGACCACACACACTGAGGGGTTCTTTTGCTAGTCTTTGTCCCTAGTGTTCCTACTCAAATCAAATAAATCTTTTAGAGCTCATTTCCCTTCACGGTTATGGGCCCCAGGGACAAATAAGACAAGTTAATGGCTGTGGAGAAGTTGTCTACCAATGGTTCTAACTGGCCATTATAGAAGGCAACTCTTCTGAGCTATTTTGAATCCAAAAGCCTACTTAGACATATCGATGGCACAGCCCTCAGGCCTCCTGACCCTCCTACATTCCCTCAAGGTCATATTTTTACAGATGACAAGGAGATCTTATTAGATAAAGCTGAGGAGAGGTTGGAGAGATATATGTCAAGAGAAGGCCAGGTCAAGGCTCAACTTATCGTCTCTGTGTCAGAGTCACTAGCTCTGATGCTCCAGAAGATGAAGACTGCAAAAGAGGCATGGGATACATTAGTTGCTGAAATGACAAGGAAGCCCAAGATGGTTGTTGTAACTCTTCAGCGCCAGCTCCAGAACATTAAATGTGCCAAGGGCAATGATCTGAGGGACCATCTAGACAAAGCCCAAGACCTCTATGCATGGCTCAATGAAATGGGAGCCACTATCACTGAAGCTGAGTTCATTGACATTATCCTTGCCTCATTACCACCTTCTTATGAAGCTATTATGAATTCCCTCACAACTTCTCTTGAGGAAATGGGCGTCCCTTTAGACCATGCTAATATTATTAGGGTCTTGAAGGCGCAATATGACAGGCATAAAACACTGTCAATTTCTCAAGATGAACAAGTTTTTGTCGGGACGTCAGTCAAACCAGCATCTTCAAAACAAGTATTGATTTGCTCTAATTGCAAGAAAAAAGGGCATTCTATTGAAACTTGCTGGGCAAAAGGAGGTGGAAAAGAAGGCCAAGGACCCAGACAAAAGAGATGAGCCAAATTCAAACCAAAAAAGAGAAAGGGGAAGGCTAAAGCTAATACGGCAGAAGGCGAGGCAATCTCAGAATTTGAAGAAAAAGATGAGGACTCTGCCACCTTCAACAACTTCGACTTGAAGGCCCTTATGAGCGATACGCCGGTGTCGGTCATTATATTGGACACCAGCACTGTAAGGGCAACCCTCCTTCGCACAGGTCCTCACACTCCTAAGGTGCCGCTACCCCCTCTCTAGGATTTTACTACCCCCTCTCTAGGATGCAGCCATTCCGTATGGGAGAAATAGCAGCATAGGTGTACAAGAGATAGAGATAGGGCAGATCAAAGGTGCAAGGGTGCGAGGAGGCAGGTGTATGGGAATCCGGAGAGCGGATCATCCAGGATTCGGAAGGCAGGATGTGCAGAATCCAAGGAGCGGAAATGATGTGGGCGCGAGCGCAGAAGTGCGGGTGCATGAGCGTGAGTGTGGAAATCGAACTGTCCAGCGAGCATGGCTTCCTGGTACATTCCCAGAACTGGCAGCGATGGTAGGGGACGGTCGCGGGAGGCAGACAGCACTCGGATGTGTAGGGACACGAGCGGACAAGCGACAAAGGCATGCGCGCGGAAATGCGGGGTGGACACGCGCAGTATTGGGAGCAGACACACCCAGTATTGGGAGCGGACACGTGCAGTATCAGGAGCAGACGGCCGGGATACAGGTGTCGGACACAGGGATGTGGCGCCGACAAGACCGTATGAGGGGCAATGACCATAACGGGCGCACAAGTGCGGATAGAGTGTCACAGATTCCTGAGACACTTCTGGAGCCGGCAGCGGTGGTGGGGAGTAGTCGCAGGGGCATCGCGTCGGTGTTGCGGATGACACCTGTGCGATCAGGCGTAGGCTGCACCATCAGGCATAGGCCGTGCTCTGGACACTAGGAATGAGTGTGGGGGTGCTGCTTCGAGGTCCCCTGCATGAGAATGAAGCTGGGGGCCAGCGGGTCACGATGTTTCACCCACCTCTGCCACAGCAGGTGACGGCGGTCATGCAGTACGGTCAGCACAATGTCAAACGCAGGCTCGTGTTGCCTCGGTGTAGGGACGTTACACATGGGGCGGCGACAACCCGCAGTCAGGCAGATTGAGCTGCACGACGAGTGCGGCTTACGCGATCTCGTAAGGGTGTCGATGGACATCATCGCGGTGCTGCGTCATACATGCCCCGGTGGTTCGTGACAAAGCCTGGAGACGTGTCATGCCGGTGCAACACGACTGTGCAGTCAAGGCAAGACTGTCAAACATGCGGATCGGTCGACTGTGCGTGTGCTGGATTATGCGTTGTTCGAGCGTAGGCGATGCGTTGAGCACTGAAAACGAGTGGAGGGGGGTGCAGGTGCATAGCTCGTCATTGGAACTTGACGGCTACCCAGTTACTAATGTCAACTTCACCCTAGTCCTCTTCTTCATCCTCCTCCTCATCCTTTGCAGCTCCTTCTCCCAATTTCTCAAGTCCCTCAAACAGATTTCTCTCCGATTCCACACCAGGTCTATCTGAGCCATCCGACCTTCGATCACCCGTACTTGACATACCACCTCTTCTTTGAGCGACATCGATAGGGAGGGAGGCGGATGCACCAGGAGACATGTGCGCAAAGAGCGTGAATTGGCTGCGGTACGGCGGATGAGGGGACACGCTTGAACGTGATGCACAAGGCGG
The DNA here is from genome assembly GCA_003314275.1 of Chroogomphus rutilus. NCBI lineage: Eukaryota > Fungi > Basidiomycota > Agaricomycetes > Boletales > Gomphidiaceae > Chroogomphus > Chroogomphus rutilus. The sequence continues at coordinate 10,329 of QLPI01010374.1, forward strand.
GGGCTCAGACAGGACGATGGCAGCAGTAAGGACCTCGAAGGGGGTATGCGTGGCAATAACTTCTCGAGGGGGTGTCTCTGCAGCCAGCCCGGTCGCTATGGACCATGGGTCACGGGCGGTCACACGAGGGCATGGGTCACTAAGGACAGTGCAATGACCTGCACGAGTGTGTTGCACGCTGCGATGATGGGGTCATTACGTGTGGGGCGGTCAGACGAGATGGACGAGCCGGTGAGTCGACAGCTGTGCATGTGCTGGATTGCACGTCGCTCGAATGCAGGCAGTGCGTTGGACCAAAGACGAGTGGGAGGGTGCGGGTATGTGTAATGCGAGCGCAAGCACAGATCGATCTGAGCGACAGACGCTCTCTACGTGACCTCCTGAGGCGTTGGTTTGGGCCTAGGCTACAATGTACCGGAATGCCGGCGTCGTGTACAAAGGGGCACCTCTGTAATGCATCAGCGGCCCTCATAGCTTGTCAGAATGCCTCCATGGTTGACGATGGCAATCTGGCAGAAGAGCCCTCGTGATGCTTCATGGTGTCGCATTCACAGAAAGCAAGCCCATGCCGGACGTGGCAAACAGGCGCGTGGAGCTGGACACGAAGAGGCGTGACATGTTGAAAGTGCCAGTGTCGCGTCTGGGCATGTCCATGGTCGGCAACACCAACAGGCAGATTGCCGGCTGTGCGGCGTGCATGTCTCAATAGTGCGCACCACTCTGTGGCCATTTCCAAAGTCGGCAGTGGGAGATGGCGGAACAGGATGTGAGGAAGGGGGGGGAGATGCGGCGAACGGGGCTAGATGCAAGAGGCGATGTAGCGGCAGCACGTCAAAATGCTCGTGGCGTGTCCGAATGGCAATCTCAGCTTGTCTGAGCACGTCCGTATGGTGGGCGAATTACGGTGGATTGCCCACTCGATGCGATAGCATGTGTGACGGGGGAGTCGTGACAGTCTCGAAGACACTGCCCTACTGGCCGTGCTACCATCGTTAGCAGCGGATGATCATGGGGTTCCCTCGGGGCTGCACAACATAGTGTGCCTGCAAGGTGGGCGTCGTTCACAACCAGCGGGTCATGGCATGGGACCAACTCTGGTAGTGCCAATGGTTTGCGTTGCTGTCTCCACGGGGTCAACCCGGCGGGCGTACCCAAGGTACCTGTTCGTGGGAGGCGACTGCATGGGCATGTCAATGGTGTCTGCACCGTATGGAGTGTGGCCAGGTGTAGAAGTACCACAACTCATGGGGAGACCCCTGTAGGTCTGGGATGGTTCCCTAGGCAGCAGCAACTTGCTCGAGGGTCGATTCATGAGTGGGAGAGATAACATGCATGCAATGGGCGGGCGTGTCGACCTCGATCAGGATACAGCTGCACAGGAGTGCACGAGCGGGTGCGTGGATTGTTGCGTTGCAGGGCATGCATCATCCCTGAGTAAGCGGTAGTGCAAGAGCGTGCGGCGACAGCGCTCAACGGATGCAGCAGTCCAGGATAGATGACAGGACATCCTTCATGTTCGAGAGGAGGCAGGTCCCATGGGCAACCTTCTGCAGTTTCGAGGCGGGCGTATGCTGATCTCCTTGGGCCAAGCTAACCGCAGAGCGTAGGACAGGTGGATCGCCTACTCATGCTAGGAGGGCATTGTGCCAGTAACTATCCAATTGCTCGGCATCATGGGAAGGACGTCGTGAGTGGCAGCATGCCATGCACAAGTTCGGGCATGGTCGATACATGGCTGTGCAGAGTCTTCGCAAGAGGTGGTCGAACGAGAGTGCACCAGGAGCCCTAACGGTGTTCATCAAGTCATGCTCGAGGGACATCCTTGCTTCGTGTGTGAGAGGAGACTGTGCGTCGGACATAGTTCACGATGAGTCTAAGCGGGGACCTCCCGGTGCATGTGAGAAGCTGCGCAGCTTACGCAACTCATTGGGAGCCTCTGAGGTGGGTGCCCATGTCCTGGAGCATGCTGGGGGATCAGACAGGGTGGCAGCGGTGTTGCAACCACCTCCTGAGAGGGTGTCTCTGCAACCAGTCCAGTTGCTGGGGACTGCAGGTTGCAGGCGAGTGCATGAGGGCGTAAGTCACCTGGGACAAGACGGGTAATGTCATCGCCTGTGTCCGTGATGCATGTGGTGATGGCAGGCCGTGGGCGTGTCAGGTCGTAGCAGGCACCAAGATCATTCGAGTTCTACCATGAGCAGGTGGGTGCGGATGTCAGTGCGGTAGAGGATATGCTCACAGGGTATGGCCTGCATCGGTGCGAGCGACACGGCCCCTGCTGCCTACGCGATGTCTGGAGGGCTTGTCCAGGCCTATCGAGCGGTCCTCCGCGCACTTGGTGCAGCATAGGGGGGGATTTCTGGGACCTGCTTGGGGGTCTCCAGGGGGTGCTTCACATCTCCTAAGACGTGGAGAATCGTCACTTGGCATCCGCACAGGTTGCAAGTGTGGATCGGCGATGGTGGTGGGCGTCGTCAGCAGCGAGCACGTGATGCAGCGCCTCACAGGCCATGTCAGTGGTGTCACCGGTTAGGGTGCAAGTCTTGCAGCCTAAGGAAGGAAATTCGGTATGATAGAGTCTCATGGCAGTGGGGATTCGAGTGAGGGTGAAGCGTGAAGGGAGCCGGTTTGGAGAATGCGGGTGTAAGGTGGGTCATACGGGTCGTAGAGTAGCGTATGGGGGGATCGTTCGGCTTGTAGGTATGCTGGGTAGTTGGAATAGAAGAATACGGGTTTTAGAAAGTGTTGGGGTGTGTTGAGGGTTTATAGCGTCGCCTTGGCCTTCAGAGGGCGGTGCGCTCTACCAACTATGCGGGGGTTTACAGTGTCACCCGAAGCGGTCCACCAAGGCTCCATTTCCTCTGTCATTCCTGTGCTAGCACCGTTCTCTCTAGTAGGTACAAGTGCGCTGTCAGGAACAGGACAGATTCGTCTGGAGTGTGAGGAGGGAGGGTGTCGGCCGTCATAATCTCTCCACGAGGACATCACTTGCTGGGTCAAAGTGCGCGGCCAGCCCCTCAGTCCTCATTGGGTGAGACTTTCCTGCTGTAAGGGCAACCCTCCTTCAGAACTGATCTTGCAACTAGGGAATAGCACAGGTTCGGCCAACCCACACGGGTCACCAGGTCAGGTGCCCTTGGGTGCGGGTGCGGGTCAAGCGGAGAGCACCCATGACCCAGCCCAACCCGGCGTGTCAATCATGTACGCGTACATGCGCACGAGTACGACACCCAACCTGGCACTCGCTCGTGTCATACATGTGTGCATACGACACGCACGTGCATACAACACACACGCGTGGCACACACATATGACATGCACACGCGGCACGGGCATACGACACACACGTGCCGCACATGTATGACATGCACCCACTGACACCAACGAGCTGTACGTGGATGCATAGAACGCATTCGTCTCGGCGCGTACGCGTACAGTGCGTTCATGCGTGCGCATACAATGCGTCCATATCGGCACGTTTGAGTTGGTGTGTACGTGTACGGCACGTTCGAGTCGGCGCATTCGTGTTGGCGCGAATGTGACGTACAACACGAACGCGCCGCAGGCGTGCGGGTGCGCCACACCCGTCGACCCGTGGGAAAAAATGTTGGGCCATGATTTTATTCCCCTGCATTTGTGTTTTGCACTTGCATCTTTGGTTCTCTTTTGCGCTTTTCTCTTTTGCATGTGCGTTCTCTGGCGCTTAAAATAAGCGCCCATAACTTTGGGCCTTGTCTTTAGCATCCATATTGACAAGCCCCAAAGGTTAGTAGTTACTTTGTTAT
>QLPI01010375.1:0-28820 GCA_003314275.1 Chroogomphus rutilus
AGGGGAAAGGAAGAGAGTGTAGGGTTGACAAAGAATAGGGATTGGGGAAGAGGGTAATGAACCGGGTGATAAGCCGGGTGTACCGAACCGAAGCCGTATGCCGTAGAATGATGTGAATGGGGGTCGGTTGGTCGGTACTGCCGAGTAAGTCGAAGCACGATGCATGGTTGTGACACTCACCTTGGGACTTCCTGTCCTTGTATTATCCTCGGTTGCATCTCCATTGTTTTATACTCAGCCACTCCCTATCTATCCTGGACCACACCTCTATTATCTTATCCCTTATTGTTTTATCCCCATTTTGCATTTCTTGTTCTAATTTTATTCGCTGTGGACAATAACCACATGCTCTGCATACCTTGTTGTCCCACATTCCTTATTCCACATGTCGCTTCTTAACCTATATAAGTAGGACATGCATGTACATACTTCCTCATTCTGGGTATCGACTAGGCTTAGGCCCTTCTACCTTCTTCTCCTCTGTTAAGTCCTCGACTCGGGCCAGCATCATCAGCATCCTCCCGAATATCTGTCTATTGCAAATAGGTGGCACGCATAGCAAGTAGGGCACAACGCACGAGTATGTTGAAGCCAACGCCACTACTCTTGGCCTGCAGGACTTGGCCATAGTCCGCTCAACCTTTCGCCAACACCCCTCGGCAGTACCAAAGTCCATCAGTAACCGAAGCTTGACACCTCTAAACCAAAATTCATTCTACCTATGGCATGGTTGTATAAAATGTTGACAGAAATTAGCAATTCCCTGTCAGATTCATAATCTGTAGGTGTTATTGGATGCTCTATATGTTCATCTGCTTCAGTAACCTGATCCTTATTCTCATTTCATAGTCCAGTAATGTTTTGTTTGCATTTTGGACAGCAGCCAGCGGGCATTATGCAGCATCTCAAGGCCAGGTAATGATTGTTATGTATTTGTATTTATTTGTTTATGAATATGGTACATAGTTTGTTTTTCACACTTTTACCAGAATCATACACTACTCAATCATAGCTATTGATTGCACATCTTTTCCATATTTTTTGGTTTTTTTTGAGGGTGTGACCAAAATTTTGACATGTCCAAAATAAAAATAATTTTAGAAAAAAATTGGCTTGTTACATTGAATTTATTTTGATGTTAGATACATCATTTAATGGTCTATTATCAATTTCAATGAGCCGATTTTGCCAGAAAATTGGGTCAAAACTTTTGGTTGAGTTTGTTTGTCCCATACTGTATGCTCATCAGCCTTTGAAATCATTGCACCTTGTTATCCATCTTAGTATCACATGCAACATTCAATATGCTCCACTTATTACATCCATCCCCATATGCTCACACATCTATCTTTGCCTTTATTACCTTTAATATTTTCCTTTTATGTTCTGCTTCACTTTCCTTATTTGCATTTCCATTATATCATTTATATTCTCTGATATCCAAACTGTTACTATGTTCCTTATAGGGTAACTCCATTGGGAATTAGGGTGACATGTCACCCCTCAATGTCACAGAGGAGATCAAGATTAGGACATAGTATTCTGTTCTCACTTTTACAATCTTTGGACTTTTTTATCTATTATAGGAATCTAGTTGACTCCTCATAGATTTGCAAGTAGTATAAGATCTTATACATTCAGTAGTCTGTGTTAGAAATATATGGTGATTAATTTTCTTTAATTTTCTCATTTTACTTTTATTACTGCATACTTTCACTTTGTGTGCATATTTTCTTTCTACAGAATCAATGACGATTGCGCTGACTTAACCGTATCTCCTCTGCACAGCATCTACAAGTTCTCCCAAGCTATGGGTGCATCCCTGTGTAAATTTTTTTCACATGCCCCCCCACTTATCAAGCCACTGAAGAACACTGGGCAGTCATGCACACTGGTTGTGCACCAAGATTGCCTCCTCGAGTGGATCAAAGAATCTCAACTCCAGCCATCACGTTGAGACAATGCTCTCAAGTACTGTGATGGTCTTGTGGGTCAGTATGAAGTGTGCTTGTTTGGAAACTGAGTCTACTACATTCATCACGGTGTCGTACCCCTGCTTATCGGGGAGTTCCACTATGAAGTCCACACTTATAGTATCCCACCATGCCTTGGGGATTGGGAGCAGGTGGAGTTCCCCAACGGGATACTGTCTTTGGGCCTTCATCCATAGGCATGGGTCGCATGTCTTGGTATACTCACCAATGTACCGAGATATGTGGGGCCACCAATAGTTTTGGGAGATGATCTCGAGGGTCTTCCAATGGCCAGGGTGTCTGGCTATTTTGGAGTTGTGGTGGTGGGCTATGATCTATTACGGGAGGCCTCCCACATCTGGGACATACACCTTGCTTCAGAAGGTCAACAGTCCATTGGTCTCCACCCATTCAGCCGAAACTAACGATCTCCCTCCCACTTCTCACAGCTTCTATACCACCTCCACCACTTCGTCCTCCAGTGTCCCCTCCCCCAGTGCCTTCTTCAGTTCTCAGGTAATCTCCTGCTCCTCTCCTTCCAGTGCTACTCCTTTAAGTGCCTATATCATGAACAGCTCAGGCCGGAGAAGGACTAGGTTGCTGTTCTCGGCAGTTCCTGAAATGCAAGAGGTAGAGGGACCAATGGGCTTGCTGCCAGTTCAACTTTTTTGAACGACTGTCATCACTCCTGATTTGTGTGTGACATTCACTCACATATTGTCAATCATGCACATCATATATGATGTGCGTGTGCATGAAAATATTTTCCATACATTAGCATATTTTTCCTGTATAAGTAGCTTAGTTTTCAACTGTATTAATAACAATTCAAGTGTCAGCTTTGGTCTGACCGCTCATGAGCCTTTCATGAGTTTGCATTTTCTCACAATCTTTCACCCTTAAAAATCTTATCACAACAGTCTGCTCTTCAGTCAGATAATCGACTAAGATTTTGACTAACTTCCTCTATTCACTTCTTTCTTCATTTCCACTCTCGCTATTATGTTCAGCCTATATAAAATTAGGGTCCAGTATGGTCTGGTAGGTGCAACACATAAGTTGAAGCCAAACCCTGTTCAGAACCTCACCATTGCTTCATCTTTGGGAGATATTACTTTGGATTATGACTACATCATCTTCTATATCCTAATACCAAGAGTAAATAGATTATTTTCCTGCAAGTGTACCTGCAGGCTTGAGATTTATTTTATTTTGTGTTTTTATGCTTTATAGATTGTGGTCAAGAGATAGAATACATGACTAAACTATTTTACATGTTGTACTATAAGTGCTGTGTGTTGGGGTATGATTTTATTCCCCTGCATTTGTGCTTTGCACTTGCACTTCTGTTTTTCTTTTGTGCTTTTGTCTTTCACATTTGCATTCTCTGGTGCTTAAAATTAAGTGCCCATACAAAGCACAAATGTGCACCTTTGGGCCTTGTCTTTATCATCCATATTGACAAGCCCCAAAGGCCCTTGTTGCTCTGTGTGTGACAGTTAAGAGTCCTCATAGATCTTCCCTGCCATCAGGTTATGGGCCCTGCATTTTAATTGTCCCACACTGCAACACACACTTGTCCAATCTTCCTCATTTTTGGCACACACCTTTCTACAGGTACCATCCACCTTCTATCCAATTTTCAGCCTTATCCATCAACATTTCACTCCACAACAACCTTATCATGTCTAGGTATCATCCTGCCCTTTTCTTCTGTCACCCTTCCTGCTTTCATATTACACTCTTCAACAACACCAACTATTCCTTGTAATCCCCAATGTGGCTTATCTAAGTACCAGTCAGTGGTAGGGTTCCCTTTAATGAACTACCTGTTAAATCTGCATGTCAGGCGCTTAGCTAGATACTTCCAGAAGGGTTTCCCAAGGTTCCAAGTAGTTTCTGAAAGGGGGTTCATACTCCGGAGGCAGAGGGACTAGAGGTTGGGGGTTCACAGATGGAAGCAGAAAGGACGGAAAGATGGGAAGTGCTGGGGGCTTAGGACTGTTCGTGGTATTAGGTAGTTCGACTAGTTGTTTGAGTGGTTCAAGGTCGCAGGGACTTGGCTTCAACTTATATGTTACACCCTCCTCAATCATCTGTCCCTAATTTCGGAAAGTTAGAAAGTTTACCGGAACTGAATTGGAAACTACGACGCAGAATTAAGTTGATATTTGTACTGGCAAATAGTCCAGTCAACTGGTGTCTTATATACATGTATCTAGTCCTTGTACTAACTTTTGCTGAGTAAAGACAAGGGGAGGAAAGAGTACAAGGGGCTAATAGAGAATGAAGAACAAGGGAGTGAGGTATGCGATGATCCTGCGCATCGTTTATCAAAAGAGTGGAACCTAAGGTCTCAGAATCTTGGAGGTTCTGGATTGTGGAACTTTGGGTTGGTACCACAGAATTCGCGGAAAGTGATTGTTCAGGCTTTGAATGGTCAGAAAAGTCCCAGAAATGGTGTGGGTGGTTGTGGGGATTAATGTGGGTTTATTGGAGGCATGGGTCATAACACTACCACCACTTGCAGGTACAAGTATCCTATACATCAATTAGAACTATTAATGAACAAACTGCCATAACTTGCAGTGACTACTTGTGTGTCTAGATTCCTCAATTTATTAGTGGGTTATTTGAATTGTAAACTTCAAGAGTAGCAAGTATTGAATGTGATTACAGATTAGGCTGTGGAGGAAGTTCCACACTAGGTGTTGGGGATCAGGGAATGCTCTCTATTATTTCTAGTCTATTTTCTGAACCAGATCAGCCTGAAGAATCCAAACCTCTCCTCCAAGAAAATTCACACTTAAAACTGTCATATCTGGGCAATAAAAATATTATAATGTTTTTGGCTAGCCAATTAAGAGTGAATTACCTCCAGTAATTAACTCTTAATTATCAAGGAGATTGAGCCTACAGAAAACCATAAAAACATCTATATTTTTGCCTATCAATGTGTGGACCCACAATGTACAACAACTTTGGTGCCAATTACCTAAATCTATAAAAGTGGTTCCAAACTCTTGGCTCAAGTTCTCAGTCCATAATGTACAACAAATTCCTGGGCTTATATAATAATAATTACATAAAAGGTCAGCCCAGAAGCATGACCTACATAATATTAATTTTTCATGACATGACCAGTCACATTATATTTCTTTTATTGACAGTGACTGCAAGGGTGACACAGTGACCTCTACAGGCTTCTATGAAAGATTAAATGAGACTGTACGTCTCTCAGTATTTGTTTGTTACAAAGTACTGTGATATATTATTTACCTGTATGTCTCTACAATTGTACAAGTAAGTAACATGTTTAAAAGCAACTATAATAATGTCTCTTACCTCAGTATTTGCTCATTGCAAAGTACTGAGGGAAATGAGAAACACTAACTACCTCTTTTATAGTCTTTAGAGAACAAAAGAGAACAAAAAACAATAAGAGAAAAATTTACTGTGTAATTTATTTATGGAAGACAATCAGTATATGGACTTTCTTTGTGTCACAATGGAGTGACATAGGGTGATACGGTTTGCCTTTGTTCTGCCCAGCCATTGCAATTCCTACACTCCCCCTCAAACCGTAGTTGGTCTGAGCTCAACAGCAAATGCTTGACCTTTGCTGAAGGGAGGGCTTTGGTAAGGGTATCCACGACCATATCCTCGGTAGGACAGTAAACCAGGTGAATGGCTCCCTTTTTAACGATCCAACAGATGAAGTGACAATGTATGTCGATATGTTTGGTTTGGACGTGGTACTGATGTTCCTTTACAAGCATGATAGCAGATTGGTTGTCGCCAAACATCATTGTAGGCAACAATTTCACATTGAAGATCTGTTGAATGAGCGATTGGAGCCAAAGGGCCTCTTTTGCAGCATGGGCAGCAGCTATGTATTCACTTTCTATTATAGAAAGTGAAACCACATTCTGACATTTCATGCTCCAGGACACAGCACTGCCATTAATGACAAAGGTGTATCCCAATATTGTGTGCCTGTCCTCTGCCATACTACCATCTGCATCAGCATAGCCTTTCAGTTCAATCTTGGCTCATCTGTAAGTCAGCCAATGCATTTTTGTACCATTTAAGTAACAAAAAATTCTTTTTACAGCCTCCCAATGCATTGGTCAAAACTTCGTTGAATAGTGGGATAGCATTTGGATGGCATACATGATATCTGGTCGTGTCCCTAGGGCAGCATACATCAATGATCTAACGGCCTCTCAATATGGCATGTTGTGCATTTGGGCCCATTTGGCAGTCATTTTTAGGGTCTGATACATGGAGAGTAGCAATCTGGGTTGCATAGGAGTCGACATGGGTTTCAGTTTGTCCAAGTTGAAGTGTTGAAGGATTGAAACGATGTACAATTCTTGAGAAAGGTGAATGGTACGGTGATCATAGTTTCTGTTCACTTCTATTCCTAATAACCAGTGCAACTTGCCCAGGTTTGTGATTGCAACATGTTCGGAAATCTTTCCCTTAAAGTCTTCAACAAGCTGGATTGATGTTGCTGCAATAGTGCAGCCATCCACATGGACTAATACAATCGCAAGATCATGACCATTGTATCGAAAAAATACTGCTTGGTCGATATCGCACCTAGCAAATGCAGGTGGTGAGTTATGATTTCAACCAGTTTCTGGTACCAATAGTGTTTTTATCAGATGGCCGGAGGAATTTGGAGCATGGTAGCTGGGTGGTTGAGCCATGTAGATCGTTTCGCTACTGGTAAGTTCTCTGTTTAGGTATGCACCCTGGATATCAATCTGATGTAGTTCCATGTCATTTGCAGCAGCCAGAGCAAGCACAGATCTGATTGAGGCTAATTTTGCTATGGGGGCAAAAGTGTCAAAATAGTTGACACTGGGTACCTCGGAGAAACCATGTGCAACAAGGCAGGCCTTGTAGTGGATGACATTGCCTGCAGCATCCTTTTTGGCATGAAAGACCCACTTTGAGCCGATGATGTTTGTATTTTTGGGTGGATCAGTAAGTTTCCAAGTCCCAGCCTCCTTTAGTACAGCTAACTCTTCATGTATAGCGCTCTCCCATAGCTCCCAGTCTGGATGGTGTTTTGCTTCTGCCAAGGATTGGGGCTCTATAGCCTCGACCTCGCTTGTTTTAGCCACTAGTAAGTACTCATTTGCTTCTTCCATCAACATCATCCAATCAGCTAATCCCTCTCCCTCCAGAACTTGAGTAGTTTTCTCAGTCACAGTGGGCAGTTAGATTCCTTTTGCAATAGCAGGGTCAGATAATTAGTGAGTGGAGGTGCCGTGGCCTTCTAGAATGTCCTGGATGTGCTGACTGTGTTTGCATATTCATTTTTCAGGTGTCTCATTCTCGGAATCAGTTAGATTTGTTTCAGGAATTGGAGGTGTAGAGGTGACAGTCGGTTTGGACATTGGTGAGTCAGTTTTCATTTCAACTACCTGCCATTCCTCTCTCTCAATACGAGAAGCTGACAGGTCAAAGTAGATATTGCATTCCACAATGGCCATTTGCTTGTCAGGCCAGTAAACTCAACAACCCTTGCTGTGTTCATCAATACCTAACCAACGCCCTTCAGTTATGCATCCACCTAGCTTGTCTCTGGTCTGTATATGGACCCAAACTTTCTCTCCTCATTTGTACATGTCCCGTAAATTGGGTTTCTTTTCAAGCATGGCTTCGTAAGGTGTTTTATCTTTGACAGCCCTGGTGAGTGTTCTGTTCATCAACCAGACTACATAACAAGCAGCTTCCCCCTACAGAAATCTTAGAAGACGGCTCACATGCAAGAGCACTTGTATGTGCTCTACAATTGTTCGGTTGCATCGCTTGGCTACCCTGTTGTGCTAAGGGGTGTCATGTATGGTAAGTTTTTGTGATGTCCCCTTCGACTTGAGATAAAGCTCAAAGTTCTTCCCTAGGTATTCTCCTCCTCGGTCTGAATGTAAGGTCATGATGCTCATATTGAGCTGTGTCTCACACATGAAGAATATTCTTTGTAGGTGGCAAGGGCCTTATCTTTGGTGTGCAGAAGGTTTAGGTGAGTTAAGTTCAGTCCATGCTTACCTTCATCCTATGCTGTGTCCAACACCCTATGGCCCCTCATTTTAGTCAAGAAGTTCAACAGGAATGTCATATCATCTGTGAAAGTGATATAATAACACTTTCCAGCTTTCGTCACAACTGGGGCTGGTCTCCACAGGTCACTATTTATTTCGTCGCCAAAATTAGAGGCATGTTTGCCTTCTTAGATCTTGGGGACAGACTTGCGAGTTGCTTTTGAATATACACAGGATTCGCAAAAGAAGGGGTCCACTGGAGGTAACCTATCTAGCTTGATCCCCATTACAAAACCTCTGGTGATGAGTCTTTTGGCCACTTCAGGTGAAATGTGACCTAGGTGACAGTGGAGTTGTTCCAAAGTGAGTGTCTCTGCTGCAGAATTTGCTATATCACACTCATGAGTGACTTGGTATAAGCCTCATCTGGATTTGTGAATTGAGCCAACTTGCTCTCCACTTTGCCTACATATAACACACTTTCCATCTGCAAATGTCATGGCAAAACTGGCATCATTGAGTCGTCCAACTGACACAAGTGTGTAACCTACATCAGGTGAGTACAAAACTTCTGAAAGCTTCAGTTTAGAGACATCAACACCATTTGGTACATCGATAACCATTTCTCCAGTTCCTACTACATTAAAACTCTGTCTATTTGTAGCCTGGAATGACTTAGGAGGAATTTCGACAAAGTTTTGAACTTCATCGCGATAGGGTATAATATGCCTTGTACACCCTGAGTCATAAACTTTGATACAAGGTGAGTTTGCAGTCGATTTGTCAATTTCAATGCAAACAGTGTTTGTATCTTCCAGATCGATGCCAGTGAGGTTTGAGTCATCACTGATAAGCAAAAATGTGTTGCTTTCATCAGTTACAGGTGACTTTTCCATTTCATTTTCACTGTCAGGGTCATCGGTGATCTTGGAGAACCAGTCTTCCTTGCTGTCCTCAATAACTTTGATATCAGAGTCAGAGTCTGAAACTGACACAAGTTCTGGGAGCTCTGAGGTGGACTCAAAGAGCTTGTCAGCCAAAAAGGCAGTTTCTATTTCAAGATTGGATTCAACAGCAGCATTAGCAGTGCCGCTCTTTGTCTGTGAGTCATTTTTCTTGTCTCCAGTAATGTGTGCAGGTTTAGGACACTTGTTCCTATAGTGCCCTTTGTTGCCACAGTTCCAGCAAGCTCCTTTTGGTTTGTGCTCTGACCTCTTTCCCCTTGAGTTAACTGACACAAACATTTCTTCATATTTATCATTGCCCTTATCATTTGTATGCCCAGAACAATGGGATCTCTGCGCTGCATGGCATTCATATTCTTCAGAGATTAAGGTAATGAGTTCATCTGGGTCAATCGTCTTCGTAGTGCTATACAACCTGACGCCAGCCAACAGGTTCAATACGAAGGCAGAGAGGTGAGGTTGAAGGGACTTAATGATGGTTGACCAGTAATCTTTTACTTCCATGTCTATACCAAAAGTGGCTCACTCTTCTCTTTTGACATGAAGTCCATCAAGGAATTCACAAACATTCCCCTTATCCTGGCACCTAGAGTCCATGAACTGGGTATGCAGGTCTGCTTGAGCAAAGGTACCTTTCGATGAGTATTCTTTTACGATAAGGTCCCATCGGTCTTTCAAGGATGGTGTCAAGCACCGGACATACTGACAGGCCTCGGGAAAGCCGAAGGGGGGGGGGACGGGTAATGGCCAAGTCCTGCAGGCTAGAAGTAGTGGCATGGCTTCAACATGCTCGTGCGTTGCGCCCTACTTCCCATGCGTGCCACTGATTTGGGACAGAGGGATACCTGGGAGAGTGCCGAGAGTGTCGGCCCAGGTAAAGGACTTGGGACAGGAGAAGGGAGGACAAGAAGGTGTAAACCTAGTTGATTTCCAGAACGAAGAACCATCTACATACATTGGCTACTTATATAGGCTAATAAGTGATATGTGGAACAGAGTGGCACAAGGAATGGAGAACAATAAGGTATGAAGAATCATGTGGAGGTATTGTCCACAATGATCAGGAATAGAACAAGGAATGTGGACAACAATAGAACAATAAAGTATGGCCGAGGACAAAAGAGTGAGTGAGAATAGAACAATGGGAGTAGCCGAACATAAAACAATAGAGCCACTGCCGAGTGGCAACAAAGAGTGAATGTCCTGAAGGTAAACAGGCAAGGGGAAGGAAGGGGAATGAAGGAATGACAAAGGATAGAGGGGATAGGATGAGGAAAGTGAACCAAACGATGAGCCAAATGTACCGGACCGAGAACATATACTGGCAAGGGATGCCTTGTCACTGGTGTGTGGGACTAAAAGGCAAGGGTTGTTCGGTCGGCACTACCGAGTGAACCAGAGCTTGGAATCAGGGGCTTGACAGATGGTTTGCTATAGATGCATATGAAATGAGAAAACTAACTACCTCTTTTATAGTCTTTAGAGAACATGTTACAATGTGAAGGAATGATGTAATTGTAATTAAACGTAAAATCTCCCAAAGATATTCAATGGCGAGGTTCGGGGCAGGGTATGGCTTCAACTTATGTGTTGTGCCTACCGGATCGTACTGGCCCTAATTTCGGAAAGGCGAGACAGAGGATTAGCTAGTAGAGAATCAAGGTTGATTATCTGACTGAGGACTGAACTACTGAAGTACAAGATCTTTATACTACTTTCAAATCTACTAGGAGTCGATTAGATTCCTATAATAGAATAAGAAAGCCAAGGATCGTGAAAAGCAAGAATGGAAATACTATGCCCCAATAAATGATCTCCTCCATGACATTGGGGAGTGATGTGTCACTCCGATTCCGATTCCCAACAGAGTTACTCTAAGGAATGTAATAGCAGATTGGATATAAGAGACTGAGCAGAATTGCAAATAAATGAAAGTGGAGCGGAACATAAATGCAAGGATATTAAATGTAAATGAAGATGGAATGGAATAGCAAGCATATGGAGTGTGACATAAATGAAATGAATGAATTGACCAGAGCATGTGATGCCAAGACGGATACACGAGGTGCATATAGTCCATGGGCTGAGGGTGTATAGTTGAATAGTGAGCAAGGGCGGAGTTGGGCTGAGTGGGCTGAAATGAATAGTCAGGTATGCCGGTGTATGGTTCCTGACAGAACAAAAGAGAACAAAAAACAATAAGAGAAAAATGTACTGCATAATTTATTTATGGAAGACAATTGGTATGTGGACTTTCTTTGTGTCACAATGGAGTGATGCGGGGTGACACGGTTTGCCTTTGTTCTGCCCAGCCATCGCAATTCCTACATTCCAAGGCCTTCCAATTCCTTCTGAACACTTCCATTAGCTTCAGGAAAGTATTGCCTTATCATGAGGTTATATAATCAGCTTAGAATTAGTATAAATAGAGGCTAGTTCTGTAGTGTAAAATAACAATCTTTTTATCCATATTAATCCACAGGATTAAGTAAGTGCCAACAGCACTCACATAAGTGGACTGAAGTCTGCTTAGGTAACTGGTCTAAAGACTGGAAACCACCCTTCAACAATGGGTCCAAAGACCTGTTGAATGGGTTTATTCCAAAAAGTAAACCTTAGCTTTTGCTACAGAAGTGGCAGGCTAACCTCAAACCTAAAATCCATAAAAACTAGGAAAAGAACTAAATCAGAAAAATGTTAAAAAAGTGGAAATAAACCTAAACTAGTCTAGAACTAATAGTTTAACATCCTTAAACTATTAATTCTATAAGTAACTGATGAGACAGCTGACAAGACCCCTTTTAAACATTATCTTTGGACAAAGACACAGATCAGAATCAATAAGAACATTTTGCATGGCTACATGAGATCTCATTAATCTTTATTGTAATACTCTTAGGGAATGGCATGGGTTGTGATTCTCTAGAGTATAATTTCTCAATTGGGTTCTCCTTTAAAATAGCCCATGCAGGTGCATTTTATTGTCCTTCTGCATCTTGTTGGAGAACTTGACTTGCCTTGGTTCACACTAAAGTTTTGTCATGCTTCTTGGGTTCCAAAACACTAGGGAAGTGGGGAAAGGTGGGACAAATAGGAGAATGGTGGCAGGGATTTTTCTGTTGTTTTTAATGTATTTATTTATATGGAAAATGTGATGATATTGCCATTCTACTGTAAGCTGTGCTCCCAAGTTTTGCCTCTGCTTATGTCCCAGAACTGGCCTGTGTGCCAAACATTGGTTTATCATTTTATACCTCTTCCACAAGGTAAAAATATTCTGGGAGTATATAAAATAATAATGTGTAATACTAGGAACATAGTTGTAATCTCATTTTTACTGTAGGACAAGGTTTCAATCATCCTGTCCTAAATAGGCAAGTGTAGTACCCAGTGCCTAACCTTCAGTTGAGCATGGGATAATAATTTTAGTATAGCTCAATAGCTAGTGGAAATGGGGTTCTATAATTCAGTATTTTGATAGTAAACACATTTCTCTACTCATAGAAATTGAGAAAATTATTGGTAAGCTAAAACTTCATGGAACAAAAATGGAAGCTGGTCCTATGCAGCCAATCTGCATGATGTATGCGCATATACATGGGAAATATGATATGGAAAAATTTATAGGGGGGATGGAAATAGATATCTATAGGAAAATAAACGGTATGAAAAACTTGTTGTGCAAATCTGTTTCCCTTCCAAACTACATAATATTTGCAGCGCTATGTGGTAGTTCAGAATAATATTATTTGTTATTACACCCTCCCTGATTTTTTTCCAAAGTCTTCCGCTCAAAATCTATATTCAAAAGTGACCACTCGACGGAATTTGACGTTTCTAAAGGAATTAATAGCACAGAATCAAGCTCAACAATTCCTAGGAGAAACAAACGCCGTTGGAATGTCCGAAATCTGGTGGAAATTAATGGGAGTGACTTCCACCATTGATGTCTGTTGTCTGAGATGGAGCTGGAGCATATTGAGAAGCAACCGACTGCCCATGGTACACGTGACTGCGTATTCCCATCTGGAAGCAACATTGATGCCAGCAATTCCCAAACAAAAAAAAAACAGAAATAACCTACCCAACGGAAACGAACATAGGGGCTTGCGGGGCATACCAATAAATGAAGGCGGTCACAAACAAAGCGGTAAAGACACTATATCAGGAGATGTCACTATAAACCAAAGGATAGCAACAAATCCAACAACCTGAAGAAGTAGAGTAAACTGTTGAATGTTAGGCGTTGCCAGACTGCGTGACGCTTCATCCAGAAATGGTTGACTAACCTGTCACGAATGAGGAGCTTGAGCATCGGAGCAGTAAAATCGCTTTTGTATAGTGTCCATGCTTTGTAAAGCATGCAGGTGCAGAGGCCAGTCTCGGTTATAATTGGAGGAACCTGAACAAGGGTGAAGAGCCTCGGCACGGTAATAATATAGCACCCCGTGAGATTGTATCCAGGAGGTGCACTCTTTCCTGTTCAGGTGATATAATTATATTTAGCAGGATAATGTTTGTGGCTCTCACCATCAGGTAAACAAATGTAAAGAATGATTATCCAGACGGTAAGTGATATCAAAACAAACCCAGCGATCCCAGCGACAACAGTTTTTTTAAGATCGTAGACAGCATAGATCTGTAATGAAGCCTATGTATATCAACATCCTTATGCCTAAAATCAAGGAACATACACGAGCAAGAAGTATAACTAAAAATTAGGCTGTCAGTATATATATTTCTTATACAAAGAGCATGTGCTCACCTTGTACACTTGTGATCAATATGACAGCCCTGTCCACCGTCAATCACGGCGAATTCACGGTTGAAAGGGACGTACGATGTGGCGTTCCACCGCAAAAAAGAAGTACAACTAAAATAATAAGGATGTAACCCAATAATCTGCGGAGCACCAGATTTTGCTCTTACAACTAAGAAAACAAGGTAAATTAGAACGTGCACAGGGTTATGAGATCGGCGAGATGTTCACTTTATCTGATAGAGATCCGTAGAATAATACTTTTGCAATGTCCTCATTTCAATCGATCCGGTGAATACTGAAAATATATACACACCTGTGAGATTAAAACTAAGTGAGAAAAGTCCGAAGTAACGCGTCTGGGTAGTTAATATAAGTATGAAGACTCTTCAATTGTCGAAGACAAGACCGACCAATAGAAAAAATATCTTTCCGAAAGAACGTGGGCGATTCCAAATAAAGTTGATCTGAGATACATATTTAGAAAATATGGCAGAATCCGCACATGGAAGTAACCTCAGTAGGGAAAGTGAGGACTATCTGAATGTCAGTGAATGGTGAAGACTCTGAATGTAACTCTCACAGTGCTCATATATCAAGAAGGTCAACGATCCAACCCACGAGCATTTAGTGACTGTCACTGCTTGGCAAAGGGGATGCATGAGACACCTTTTGAAGTACCGCTCATAGGACTGGACTTGCATGCATTCAGAGTCGTAGCCAACGTTTGAGCCGTGAGCTGAACCTGTTGATGACTGACAGACATTCTGGCTCCCGGGAAGACTGTCAGGTCAACTCTCAAATTATAGCATCTACGAGGCATCCCAAGGCACCTAACCTATGTTGACTAAACAGCTCATCTCAGTCGAGTGTGTAACAAAACTGAATTCAAAAAGTTTGACTGCATAGAGGAGGTATGTAAGACCGTTTAATTTGATGGCACATTGAGAGGAAGATGGCAAGGCATGGTTTACTTACTTTCCTGGAATCATAAGCATTAGACTTGAAAAACCAGCCTGTCTATGGTATGCTAATGCTAGGTTATGAGAGTCTCCGGCACTGGGCATAGGAAAGTTTTCCCACGAGGAAAATCCCGAGAGGGAGAGTGAAATTCAATCAGTGCTTCGGCCATAACTGAGTTTGGATGAGTATTGTAAAAGGGGCGAGAGCGGTGACAGAAACTGTTGAAAGAACGTCGCAACTAGATCAAACAGAATGTCGCAGCTCCAGTCAAGAGACTGGGGTTGTATTAAAGAAAGTCTGCCAGATAAAGATAAACTATAGCAAGAAATTACTCACGTCTGAGTTCCGGTCAAGAGACTGAGACGTTCGTATACCAATCTGCCCAATACGAGGGAAGAGAAAATATGATATCGCTCGTCATCCTCAACACCGCCACCAGTAGATAGAGTTCCCTCCTCGATCGTTTCCATAACCAAGCTACCCAATACGAAGGAAAAGAACATATGGTATCGCTCGTCATCCTCAACACCGCCACCAGTAGATAGAGTTCCCTCCTCGATCGTTTCCATAATCAATCTAACCCAATACGAGGGAAAAGAACATATGGTATCGCTCGTCATCCTCAACACCGCCACAAGTAGAGAGAGTTCCCTCCTCGATCGTTTCCATAACCAATCTACCCAATACGAGGGAAAAGAACATATAGTATCGTTCGTCATCCTCAACACCGCCACAAGTAGATAGAGTTCCCTCCTCGATCGTTTCCATAACCAATCTACCAAATACGAGGGAAAAGAACATATGGTATCGCTCGTCATCTTCAATACCGCGACCAGTAGATAGAGTTCCCTCCTCGATCGTTTCCATACCTTATGCAACATGTACAGTGTCGGACACTAAGAATAGTCACCTCAATTGTGGCACCAATTCTGCTCCGATTGGGAAAATTCTTGCAGTTTTGGAACAAAATGTTGGGATTGATACCGGTAAGCGTAGAACGCAGGGTCGCGTTGGACGCTCCGGTCAGTAGACCTAATAGGAACTTAGTGATCTCATTCTTCGCTGACTGAGATTACTAAGTGGACTAATGGGAATTTAGTAGTCCTGGTCATCAATGACCAAGACAGAATAAGTTACAGACATGTAGATAAACACACCTCAGTGGACTGTCCTTTCACTGAGGTATGTACCCTTGTATACATCAAGAGACTACATAGGCTCACTCCATTGTGTAGTTACTTGTCTCTAGACTACTGTGCTAATTACAACAGGTTAAGGGCCCTGACATAAGGGCAACCCCTGTAGCATTGTGGGCTGTCACACAATGCTAGCAAAGGGGGAAAATCCTAAGGTATTATTTACTGGACTATGTACATAAGGAAAGGGGTCTCACCTAACAAAGGGGGAAAATCCTAAGAGGAAATCCTGGGTCCCTTGCTAGTGAGCCCTGTATTGTATGTACCCTCTGCCCATGCTCTGCTTCCTCCACATACCTTACCCTTCAATTGGGTCTGGAGGTATGTAAATCCAGACACTAGCAGGCTAATCTCCTGGTACTTGTGCTGAGGTTTCAGGCCTTTGGTTCAGTGCTTGATGGAGCTGCCGATGGCCTGCTTGGATGTTGTAGGTTTGCTCTAGGTAATTAATACCTAAAGCCCTGTGTGCACTGGTCCTTTTCTGTGGCAGGATATAGTGCAGTTATGGAATGGCACCGGTCACCCATGGGTCAAATGTGGGTGACCTACACCTAACCCATGGGGAACCCAAACCCATCAACCCATGGGTTTTTTCCCATGGGTCAACGGGTGTCAGGTGTGTGCCACACCCGCACACATGCGGCGTGTGCGAGTCATATGCATGCGCATACAGCACGTGCAGCACATGCACATATGGCATGTAGGAAATGGCATGGGTTGGGCCAACCCACACAGGTCACCAGGTCAGGTGTCCTTGGGTGTGGGTGTGGGTCAAGCTGAGAGCACCCACAACCTGGCCTAACCTGTGATGTCATGCGTGCATGTATGACATGAATGCACTGCACGCACACATGTACAACTTGAACATGCTGTACGTGCCATATGTGCATGCACCGCACGTGTGCAGGCGCGGCATGCACCTGGCACCCATCAACCCATGGGAAAAAACCCATGGGTTGATGGATTCGGGTTTCCCATGGGTTGGGTGTGGGTCACCCACATTTGACCCATGGGTGACCCATGCTGTTCCCTAATGGCATGTACAGTGCATTCGAGCTGTACATGTGTATGTGTGGCATGTTCATGTCATACTGTACATGCACGTGTGACACTATGGGTTGGGCTGGGTTGCAGGTGCTCTCGGCTTGACCTGCACCTACACCCAAGGACACCCGACCTGGTGACCCATATGGGTTGGCCCAACCTATGCCATTCCCTATGGATAGGTGTTGGGTGCAAGCTGCACCCACATGTGCTGTACATGCATGCGATGTATGACATGAATGTGCTGCATGCATGGGCATATGGCATATTGGTATTGGCATGTGGGCATATGTTAGTGCCAGCATGTGTCCATATAGCACATTGGTGTCAGCACGTGCATGTCATACATATGCACATATGGTGTGGTCATGTCATATGTGTACACATGGGGTGTGTGCATGTCATACATGTGTGTGTGGAGCACATGCATGTCATATGTGTGTGCATGGGGCACGTGCATGTCGTACACATGCATGAGCACACATACATGGTTGAGGTGGTGGGTTAGGCCTGGGTCACAGGTCCTCTTGGCTTGACCTGCACCCAAACCTAAGGGCACCCAACTTGGTGACCTATGCAGGTTAGCCTAACCCATGCTATTCCCTGAGTGCAGTCATTCAGCACTGTTGTAAAAATAGAGTACACTTGACACAACATCGGAGTAACTGCCTATTGTTCTTTATTGTTCTCCTGATTAGTCACAATCTGTGCCTGAACTAAAGACTATAAGTAGTTTACATGTATTATCTGCACTTCTTCAGCTCTTATGCTGAACTCACATGTCGCAGGTATAGTAGTCAATATACACCAGCTCTTATGCTGAACTCAAGTTGCAGGCTTACTCTGCCAATAGAGTTGCCTTCACAATAGGTTATGGGCCCCGCCTGAATGCTCACCCAGCTTGAACACTGGATACATAGCCTACTCGACACCTTGTTCAGTCCATGCTCACCTCCATCCCATGCTGTGTCCAACACCCTACAGGTCTCTCACTTCAGTTGAGAAGTTCGACAGGACCAAACTGGGAGGACTGGCTCCACCAGCACATGGATGGCACATGGCAAGGAACACCGAGTTTTGATCGCTCGTAACTGCAGGCGCAGTACTTGCACTCGCCACATTTACCTCTGTTCCTTCGTCACCCACTCTCCAAGCCCTCCTCTGGGCAATCTATTCGGAGAGTGCGCAACTCTATGTTGCAAAATTTGCCCATCGGTTCGACACCACCGGGCTTTCACCAATGGGTTTGCCACCTCAAATGCATATTCGATGGGTTTCCAAATGCATCCATTCACTGCGACTGCCAGAGGCATCAGCTCTCGTAGGCTATGCTAGCCTGACAAACACCTTCCTCAATACCATGCCGGCCTACCTCCTGCTCTCCATTGTAGCACATTCTCACCCTCTGCGCATGCCACTGCTGCACTGTACCCATACCCTGGTCTACTCTTGCCGTCACTCACACCTACCGTGTCCTCGTCGCACAACGCCATTGCCACCTGCCCCAGTGTCATCTGACACCAACAGCAGACATGTTGTCACCGACATCGAGTAGTGATGTGTCATGCCAAAGCCAGTGCAGCGAGGAGCGTGAGTAGGCAAACGCGCAAATGACAACGACCAGAACCAGGACAACAATGCAGATGCACAGTCAGATGTTGCCCCATGTACACATCGCCAGCGTGCACCTGAGTCCCCACCCTCACTTGCTGTCCTCTATGGCAAAAATCACAGGCACATTACTCGCACTCCACGTCACCCATCCATATTGAATCACACTCTGTGTCAGCCATCTATATCAAACTGCCATCCTTGATAACGTGCCACATGCACACCACACGAAAAAGGGCAAGGGCTGAGATTCCCTTGCGTCCGCACCTACCTTCACGCAGGTCCTTGTCAATGGCTCACCTATCTCCAACAATGAGCTACTCAAGGGCAACACATCACGCAAAATTCCGTGTTCCTGGCCACCTCAAGTGACAGCACATACATTGCTCATGACAATGTGTACAACATCATCATAATTGACTGGGTGAACGGATACCAGGCG
This sequence comes from Chroogomphus rutilus, assembly GCA_003314275.1. Taxonomy (NCBI): domain Eukaryota; kingdom Fungi; phylum Basidiomycota; class Agaricomycetes; order Boletales; family Gomphidiaceae; genus Chroogomphus; species Chroogomphus rutilus. The sequence goes on from QLPI01010375.1 coordinate 19,010, forward strand.
ACAAATGATACAGCCAAATTCTGGAGGCAGTGTCACCGCATTCAGTGATCCACACATGCGCATGGCCCTCTAAGCCTGCACGTTTTTGTCCTATTGTTCTGGCAAGCACGACACGTTTTTCACTGCATCCCTACCTGGTGTTATGAACCGACTCGGACCACTCTCCGAAACAGACTTCCCGCAAACCCGACCAGAAAACCATGACGTCCGACCCCAACACTTTCCGCAACTCTGGAAAACAAGGTTCCACACTTAAACAACCTTAAACCGACGTGTACCTCACCCCTTGTTCTCACCCCCATTTAACCCCTTGTATTCTTCCTGTCCCCTTGTCTTTATTCGGCACAAGATAGTACAAGGATAGATACATGTATATAAGCCACTAATCGACTGGATGATTCGCCAGTACGAATATTGAATTAGTTCTGCGTCATAGTTCTGATTCAGTTCCGGTGACTTTCCGACTTTCCGAAATTAGGGACAGACGATCGAGGAGGGCGCAACACATAAGTTGAAGCCAGTCCCTGCGACCTCGCACCACTCGAACAACTAGTCAATCTACCTATACCACAAACAGTCCCAAAAACTCGCGCTTCCATCCTTCCGTCCTTCCGCCCGAACCGTTCTCCGAATCAGAACACTCCGGAAACAAGGAACCTCGGAGACCATTAGGAACCGTCGGGAGTAGTCCTAGAAGCAATAGCTAAGCGCTGGATATGCGATCTTAACACCTGGTGTCCCCACTCCTCTGAGTTTTTGTCTCAACTCTCGCTGGGATGCAACTGACATTGTACATGAATGCAAAACCACGAATGCTACCAAGAGGAGCAGGACCAATGCACAGCACACCGAAATGCCACCATTGATCCCACATGCTCCCTGTGCAACCCCACTCTTTCTCTGTCCAATCGTTCCGATTGAGGGGGAGATTCAGTCAAGGGACAACTCAAACAGGGAAGTGCTGCCTGCATCTCATACTGGAGACATGGGCTCGGACTCCTTGTCGGGTGGGCAATCCCCATTGTAGTCCACCATGCCCGACACTCCTGACATACATTGGAACTGCTACAATTGCCAGCGGGTCAGAGCCAAGTACAACAATGGTATACCAAGCTCATCACCGAGTATGATGCTTGCTACACACCATTTACCACCAGGTTCAACATCGGTTACCCATACCATAAACGACAATGGCTACACACTGGTTTGTCCAACACCGGTTACTTATACCATAAACGACAATGGCTATACACTGGTTCATGCCGAGATACACTCATCCATGAGTTACGCTCACCACCATGTGACACACCTGATGCTGACTTGCCATGTCAAAAGTGAGGTCAGCTACATGGTTGCTCATAACCACCCATGACACAGGCCGGACATCAACTCGTCACAATGCATGAGGTTGATCACATGGCAGCTCACTAGCGCGATGCCAGCTACACATGCCAGCTCACCTCCTATGTGACACACTGCTTGTCAGCTTGCTATGACACACAAAAGTAACTATGCAGGAGCTCACAGGTGCAATGCTGCTCACATAGCAGCTTGCCACTATTAGTGACACAGACAGGACACCGGCTCGCTATGACATGCGAGGCTGGTCACACAGTGGCTCACTACCACAGACGATATCATCTCACTGAATTGCCATGATACATGCGACACCAGTCATACACCAAGCTCGCCACCACATGCAATGTCAGCTGCATGTCAACATGCAAGGATGTAGCTCAGATGTACTAATTCCTCAATTGTGGGGGAGAGTTATGAAACACTTGAGTCACTAGGGCTCCTTCAGTTCATCTGACACACCAGCCTATCATCACAGGCACGACGTTGGCCACATGCCAATTTGCCACCACACACGACATCGGCCACATGCTGATTTGCCACCACATGCAACGTCAGCCACATGCCAACTAGCTACTACAGGTGCAAGCTCAATTCACACATCGACTCACCACTGCTCGCTACCACATGCGAAGTATACCGACACCATGAAACACAGCCCCGATGGCTACTTCACACACGACAAGGTGCTTCTCCACCCGTCACAACACAACTCGTGCTCCCCGTGCCCTGCACTCAACACCGCTGCAAACCATGGATATCTGCCCTGCAACATGTGTGCCCTCTCCATGTCCTCGCGATCCTCTTTGCCGTCAGCTTTTTCATTATCCTCCACCTGGGGAGCATCAACCAGGATTGGCTCTGTACTTGCATCGTTCAGGTGCTGTCACCAGCCTCATCTCACCATTCTCGCTGGACATCATTGTACCATTCTTGCCTGGTGTCATCTCATTGTTCTCGCCATGCATCATTGCACCGACACCTGCACCGTTCACTCGCGCCATTTGCGCACCACTCATGCATTGCTCACTCGCCGCACATCATGCATCGTACACACCATCGCCATATGTCATCCACATCACTGCATCACTTTCGCCACACATCTGCGTCGTCTCACCATTCTCATCACGTGCTGTCCATTCTCATCACACACTGTCCATTCTCATCATGCGCTGTCCATTCTCATCACGCGCTGTCCATTCTCATCACGTGCTGTCCATTCTCATCACGCGCTGTCCATTCTCATCACGCGCTGTCCATTCTCATCATGTGCTGTCCATTCGCACCTTTTGTGCCATTCGTGCATCATTCACTCGCATGACGTTTGCACACCACTTACCCATTGCACCGACACTCGTCCCACTCACACGCTGTTCACTCGTCGCATCATGCCCACTCACATGGTTCATGCACCGCCCACACCTCTGACTCCCATGGCTCCACCGCATGCAGCCCTGGCCCTTGCAGCTTCTCGCAAATGCATCCTCTTCATCAAGGAGTGCAGCCTCTACTGCTGCCTCTGTCCGCATGACACGTACCACTGCCACATGCATCTACCTCTTGCACCCCACTTGCATTTTGCACGACATTCTCTCGTGCTCTACACAGCATGATCCTTCATTCCTATCCATATCAACTTCAGCCTCTATAATCTTCAAATGGTTTTTCTGGACTTGATGTTACCTCAACTGAGGGGGAGTGTTGTAAAAATAGAGTACACTTGACATAACATCGGAGTAACTGCCTATTGTTCTTTATTGTTCTCTTAATTAGTGACAATCTGTGCCTGAACTAAAGACTATAAGTAGTTTACATGTATTATCTGCGCTTCTTCAGCTCTTATGCTGAACTCACATGTCGCAGGCATAGTAGTCAATATACACCAGCTCTTATGCTGAACTCACATGTCGCAGGCTTACTCTGCCAATAGAGTTGCCTTCACAATAAGCACAGCAAAACAATAATCTGTGACATTGCAGTATATGAATGAAAATAGAACATGAGTGATGAGGATGTGATGTGATGAGGATGTGACTGTGACATGTCATGTATGACTAATACTTGGACTTGGACTTGTGTACAATAGTCTAGACATTTCTAGACTAGTCTTGACTTGGACTTGGAGACTTGACTTAGGGCTTTAACTTGTGAACTTGTTATTACAGAGGTAAGCCAGAGGCCTTTTTATACAAAACCCAAGCAATGACATGAAATGATGTGAGAGGTTGGCTATGTCAGTTGAATGACAAAGCATGAGAACAAAGTATACAAAAGGGGAAACTATGGAAACACTCTAGAGAAATGGTACAGCATTGAGGCTGTGTGACTAGGGGCTAGGGGCTATGATAGGGGAAGACTAACCAAATAGGTAAGGATGATGAGTAACAACAAGAAAAAACTAACAGAATAGGAAACAGGTCGAGTCATGCTAAGGAAAAGGGAAAACATATAAAAGGAACAATGAGGAAGTCCACTAATAAACATCTAACAACCTTGTCCACTACTCCTGAAGGGCCTTAGGATGAGTCAGGGGACTGAGTCATCTTAGAGAATTTCCAGGTTACAGGTATCATACATATCTTCTGCAATTTCTCCAGTATCCAATCCAAGGATAGGGGTCTGGGAGGAGGACTAATATTAGGAACCTGTCAAGCTTTGGGATTGCCGAAATGTCGGATGGGAACAGCCAAGTCCTACAGGCTGGAAGTAGTGGCTTTGGCTTCAACATACTCATGTGTTGCACCCTACTCTTCTGTGCGTGCCACTGATTTGCAACAGATGGGATACTCGGGAGAATGCTGATGATGCCAGCCCAAGTAGAGGACTTAACAGAGGAGGAGAAGGTACAAGGGCCTAAGCCTAGTCGATACCCAGAATGAGGAAATATGTACATGCATGCCCTACTTATATAGGTTTAAGAAGCGACATGTGGAATAAGGGATGTGGGACAATAAGGAATGCAGAGCATGTGGGTATTGTCCACAATGAGTAAAATTAGAATGAAGGAATGCAAACGGGGATAGAACAATAAAAGATAGAATAATAGAAATGTGACCAAGGATAGGACAATAGGGAGTGCCTGACTATAAAACAATGGTTGCGACCGAAGATAAAACAAGGACAGGAAGTCCCGAGGTGAGGCGGATCAAGGAATGAGGAGTGGACAGGGTAGGATTAATAGATGGTGAGTGGCATAGAGTATACAAGGGGTAATGGGCAAGGAATGTGGGTGGTGGATGTGCCAAGCCAAAACCGGCGTACCAAGTGACGTGCATGTGGTGTGGACACTTGTACGTGGACATAGGATGACTGCTTGGTCGGCACTACCGAATTACTGGGTCTCAGTACATGTACTTGACAGAACTATATGCCAGCATGCCCAACTATTCAATTCAGCAGTTCAGCCTAACTCCACACTCACTCACCTATTCATCCATACGATCCTCAGCCCTCAAATTCTATTGCACCTTGTGTATCTGTCTTGGTATCACATGCACCCATCAATATGCTCCACTCATATATGTCAATCCCCACATGCTCGCAAATCCATTTTCACTTCATTTACATTTAATGCTTTCTTCATTACATTCCACTCCACTTTCCTTATTCGCAATTCCGTTCTATCTCTGATATCCAATCTGCTACTACGTTCCTTATAGGGTAACTCCATTGGGAATCGGGATGACATGTCACCCCTCAATGTCATGGAGGAGATCAAGATTGGGACATAGTATTCTGTTCTTGCTTTTCACAATTCTTGGACTTTCTTATCTATTATAGGAATCTAGTCAACTCCTAGTAGATTCAAGAGTAGTATAAAGATCTTGTACATTCAGTAGTTCAGTCCTCAGTCAGATAATCGACTAAGATTTCAACTAAGCTTCTGTCCTTTCATCTTAGACTTAATTTCCATTCTCACCTTTACGAAATTAGAGACCAGTGCGATCTGGTAAGCATAACATTAAAGTTGAAGCCTTGCCCTACTCCAAACCTCACTATTACTTCAACCTTGGGAGATATTACATTTATTACAACTACATCATTCTTTCATATTGTAACAACTAATGGGAATATGTACAGTCGTGCACTCTCATCTTGTGGTTAAGAGTGAGTCAAATGGAGTGGGCTGGGTAATCAGGGTGGGATGGTGCCTTGAACTCTGCCTCATATTCCACTCTACTCCTATCATGATATGCTAGTCTAGACATCATTCCAAGAAATATGTATGGTTCATAACTTTCTGGGAAATAGACTACATCTCCTATTGCATATGACTGAGTGTAGATTGGATGGGATCTTCTCCTGAGTGAGAAATGTGCTAGAGGAGGTACACAAAGATAATGATATGTTAATGGTTCTGCCTGGATGTGTGAATCATGAGTGCTATAGTGTTGCATGGGAATGAGCTCTGAAGAAGACATGATGACAAATTGGGAGTCTGACGATTGAAGTGCTGAATAGAATGATTAGCTGTGTGATGTGGTGACAGTGAAGGTGATATGGGTTGAGCACCATTGGAGTCAAATTCATAACATGGTTGAGATCAACAGCTTTACTGTCAATGTGAGAAAACACACCTCACGTCTTTCCATGCCTCAGCTCATCTGTCCCTTTGGTCCTCAGTGTCAAGCTTCAGTAATGCCAAAGATGTGGGCAAGTAACGGCCAAGTCCTGCAGGCCGGAAGTAGTGGCTTTGGCTTCAACATACTCGTGCATTGCACCCTACTTGCTGTGCATGCCACCAGTTTGGGACAGAGGAGGTACTTGGGGAGTGCCGAATGTGCCAGCCTGAGTAGAGGACTTTACAGAGGAAAGAGGAGAAAAGGGGCCTAAGCCTAGTCGATACCCAGAATGAGGAAGTATGTACATGCATGTCTTACTTATATAGGTTAAGAAGCGACATGTGGAATAATGAATGTGGAACAATAAGGTATGCAGAGCATGTGGGGATATTGTCCAAAACAAGTAAAATTAGAATGAAGGAATGTAAACGCAGATGGGACAATGGAAATAGAATAATAGGAATGTGGCCAAGGATAGGACAATAGGGAGTGCCTGATTATTAAACAATAGTTGTGGCCGAGGATAAAACAAGGACAGGATGTCCCGAGGTGAGGCAGATTGAGGAATAAGGAGTAGGCATGGTAGGATTAATGGATAGTGAATGGCATAGAGTGGATGAGGGATGGGGACAAGGAATGTGGATGGTGGATATGCCAAGCTGAGACCGGCATACCAAGTGATTTGCATGTGGCATGGGAACTTGTACATGGACATAGTCTGACTGCTCGGTCAGCACTGCCAAATTACCGGAATCTCGGTACATGTACTTGACACTCAGTCCCTTGCTTCCTCATTCCACTCTTTGCTCCCACCTTCCAAGGATGTATCTACTGCCACCTAGAGGTCTCAAAGATGCCAAAGTTTTGGTTCAAGCCCTTAGTCTGTTTAATGGGTCCCTGGGCTAAGGCATTTGGGCTCAGTTCAGTGCATGGAATGGGTCATCCCCTGACACCTGCAGAGTCCATTATGTCCTCTGTCAACTTGAAGGGATTTGCCATACTTAAACTGGTCCAGGATGGTACCAATTCTGGAAGAGTCAGACAATGGCAATCCTGTCTGTGACCCATGGTGTCAAATGGTACCTGGATGGAACTGTTTGGATCCCTCCTCTGATCCCCACATATCATAACCATCATATACTAACAGACAAGGAGGAGAAGCTGTTAGATGAACTGGAAAAATACTAGAATGATTATCATCAGCATGAGGCCACAATTATGGCCCAGATATTTACTACAATTCCAGATAGTGTCCTCATAGAGATCCAGAACCTCACTATAGCAAAGAAGGCCTGGGATTCTGTGAAAAATATGAGAGCAAAACACTTACAATAAAAGTCAACATGCAATGCTGTCAAGCCCACAATACCAAGCTCCAGCTCACTTAGTAGTACTGACTGAATGACCCTTACCACTTAATCCCACATACCAGTGACAAGTCATTCTTCACTAGTATGTGGTCTCGGCTTGGTACATTTGGTTTATCATTTGGTTCACTTTCCTCATCCCACCCCTTCTATTCCTTATTATTCTTTCATTCCCCATTCTTCCCTTCACCCATTTCCTCTCGGGACATTCACTATTCATTTATTACTTGGTTGTGGCCCTATTGTTTTATATTTGGCCACTCTCTATTGTTCTATCCTCACTCACACTCCTACTTGTTTATTATCAGTCATATCTCATTGTTCTATTCTCATCTACATCTTATTGTTCTATTCTAGATCACTGTGGACAATACTTCCACATGGTCTCCATACCTTATTCTTTTCTCCATGTCTTGTGCCACCCTTATTCTACATTCTGCCTCCTGACCTATTGTCAAGTACATGTACCAAGTGTCCGGTAATTTGGCAGTGCTGACCAAGCAGTTAGACTATACCCACACACGTGTCCAAGCTGCATGCAAGTCACTTGGTATGCCTGTCTTAGCTTGGCACATCCACCATCCATATTCCCCATCCCTACCCCTCATTCACTCTGCCTCATTCACTATCCATTAATCCTACCCTGTCCGTTCCTTATTACTCGACCCACCCCACCTCAGGACATCCTGTCCTTGTTTTATCCTCAGCCACAACCCTATTATTTTATAGTTGGTCACTCCCTATTGTCTTATCCTTGGCCACATTCCTATTATTCTATTTCCATTGTCCTATTCCCATTTACATTCCTTCATTCTAATTTTACTCATTGAGGACAATACCCCCACATGCTCTGCATACCTTATTGTCCCACATTCCTTATTCCACATGTCACTTCTTAACCTATATAAGTAAGACATGCATGTACATACTTCCTCATTCTGGGTATCGACTAGGCTTAGGCCCCTTACCTTCCCTTCCTCCTGTAAAGTCCTTTACTCAGGCCGGCACCTTCGACACTCTCCGAGTATCCTTTCTGTTCCAAATTGGTGGCACACATGGAAAGTAGGGTGCAATGCACGAGTACGTTGAAGCCAAAGCCACTACCTCTGGCCAGCAGGACTTGGCTGCTCCCCACCCATATCTTCAGCATTACCGATTCTTGACACCTATACAAGTAGTGAATTCATGTACATACTGTCAGGGGACGACCCTCTTTAAACTCCAGTCCAACTCCGAGATTCCATTACAAATCCCGATCAGTTCCGAGGCCTGATACAGGTCCGAAGTCCTACGTCAAACTCCGACCAACTCCGAGGCTAAAAAGCCCGGAGACCACCGAGTGGAGACAGAAAGGCCTTAACACATGATGACTAGAACTCGGAACAGATACCGAACCTCGGACTTAGTACCAAGAGATTGGCACTACAACTCCGATGTATTGATTTGTAAGCTAGTGCACAGACCACCCATATAAAGGGTATAAAAGGGGCTCACCAGCAGCGGGATCCTTAGACTTTCCTCTTCGGATTCCCCCTGCTTAGGTGAGGACTACACATGTATTTAGGTAGTAGATAATTAAACAACTTCGGATTCCCCCTGCTTAGTTCGCCTCTGAGATATACTTCGGGGCTATAAGAGGGTTGCCCTTACACATACAGTATAGCTCCAGACTTCCATACTCTTATGTAACTAATTTGAATATCAACTTAGTATTCCCACTCACTCTGTCCCTTGCAAACCCTGTAACTCTGAAGTTAGAGATTAACAATCTAGGAGGGTGCAATATATAAGTTGAGGCCCAGGTCCCTCTCACCTCAAACCCTCTCACTTCTTGGTACTTGAGACCTCCTTCTCACAAGTTCAATCCTCAGCCACACCAAGAAACCTCAGATGACTTTGGTAACAATGGTTGACTCTCAACACCCTCAGTCAACCCCAGTCAAATTGTAGCAATCCTGATCATCCTCAGCCCCCCCTTGGACATTACGAATTATGAACTTGCTACAAAGGCTACACCCCAGAAAAATGGCATTATTGAATGAATAAACTGCCTTCTAGCTGAAGGGGTGATAGCCAGGCTCACCGCCCTCCTTCTCTCTGAGGAGAAGCCCTAGCCCTCCATGTCCATATTATGACCTGAAACAGAAGAAGCAAGCCATATCATTTTTATGAGACTGAATTTCCAGACCCTGCACTCAAGGGTGAGAGCATTATGACCATCACTTCCACTTTCTCCCTGCCCCTCCTGCGCCACTTGCTCCTGCTCCCTCCGCTCCCCCTCCGCAGCTGCCTCCCTATTCCCTACAACCAGTCGCGCCATCAGACCGTTCGGCAAAACATAGCCGTGCAGGGCTGCACATCAGGTACCAGGAATAACCAAGTACATTTATTTGCGTAATTGTGCTGATCGGTCAGGACCCTGCCACAGGACCCAAAATTTGGCGATTAAAGTTCTGAATCTCAATTCCAATTCGAAGTCTGGATCAGTGGATCTTGTTATAATACGGCCCATTAGTTCTAATTCAG
>QLPI01010386.1:0-19150 GCA_003314275.1 Chroogomphus rutilus
GAATGACAAAGGATAGAGGGGATGGGATGAGGAAAGTGAACCAAATAATGAACCAAATGTACTGGACTGAGACCATGTACTGGCGAGGGATGCCTTGTCACTAGTGTGTGGGACTAAAGGCAAGGGTTGTTCGGTCGGTACTACCGAGTGAACCAGAGCTTGGTATCCGGGGCTTGACAAACACCATCCACCATTATTGTCAATGAGGAGCAGAAAAAGCAGCAGCAGTGAAAGCTGCTGAAGAAAAACAGATGGTACAGGAGGCTACAAAGTGGGCCAAGGAGGCTGAGAAGAAGAGGTTAGAGGAGGAGGAGACAGCTACTGCAAAGTAGGCTGCTGAGGTGGCAGGAGTGGAGGGGGTCCTGACAATGACTGAGGTAGATATTACCACCAACACATGCAGGGCCAATACCTAAAAACATTGCTATAATGCACATTCTGCCTCTTAGCCTATATAAGTAGTGAATGCATGTACATGGTTCCTCAGTCTGAGTATCAACTGAATTTATGCCTTCCTACTCTCCTCCCTCTGTTCAGAAGTCCTCCACTTGGACCGATACTCTTGATGTCCTCTCAAGCATCTCTTCTGTCACAAATTAGTGGCACGTACAGGAGGCAGGGCGTAACATATAAGCACGTTGAAGCCAAGCCACCCCGACTGGCCTGTAGGACTTGGCCAGTTCCCGACCATACCTTCAGCATTACCAAGGCCTGACAGTATACTCAGACTCACACTATGTGCCTCTTACCTCTTAACGATTATGCCCTACAGAAAGTAGAAAAGGGTAGGGTAGGGTAGGGTAGGATACAGTAGGATAGGATAAGGGACGATTATGCCCCACAGAAAGTAGAAAAGGGTAGGGTAGGGTAGGGTAGGGTAGGTAGGGTAGGGTAGGATAAGGTAGGGTAGGATAGAGTAGGGTAGGGTAGGGTAGGGTAGGGTAGGGTAGGGTAGGGTAGGATAAAGGTAGGGTAGGATAAGGGTAGGGTAGGGTAGGATAGGATAAGAGTAGAATAAGGGTAGAGTAGGGTAAGGATAGGGTAGGATTGGGTAGGATAAGGATAGGTATTAAAGCAGTAAGTAAAGCTTTACTAAAGATGCAGATACCAATGTTTGGTTTGGTCTAGTGAACCAAGGTTACATATGACTTAGCTTTAACTTATATATTATATCCATTTAAATACTATATCACTGTATTTTAGAAGGTTTGATTAGTAGCTGAGATATTGGGATCAAATGTAAAGCTAGACAGAGGAGTGCAGATAGCTCACTAGATAGTCAGTCTTGCACTCATGAAATATTACTCCCTGCCCCAGTTGGCATATTCAAGTCATTCACATGACCATATGTGACCTTGATATATATCAGGCTGTACTTGTTGTCATCATCACTCAGGCTTCCAGACCAGGTGGGAAAACACTGCAAGGCATAGTAAGAAGTGACCATATATTGTCTGAATTTTCCCACTACTCCAATGGTCCATTATCAAAAGAGTCAACAGCTAATATTATAGAGATGTTCTCAGATTGGACAAAGTGTAATTCACCAAATATTGAAAAAGGTTCTGAACCTCTGGATTGGTCAAAATCAGTCAAATATTGTCTCAATACAGGTATGATTGTTTATTATTTAGAGACAAACCATCAATACTATATATATACTAGAATGATTCTACTTCCTGACTCCCTGACTTTGTTACCACAAAGACTCTCTCTCATGAGGGGGACAAACAGAGTTAATTATATAAGGTATTATATGTTTTGTCTCATCAATACTAGCAAGATTCATCCCCAGGAGTGCCTGGTATACTGATGTGTCTCTGTGAAAATTATGGATTTCTGAGACAGTTAATTTGTTGGGGGTACTTTTGATACAAATGAAAATCTTATGACCATTGGTGTATGCCATCCATTTCATGCCAAAGAAGTGCATCTCACCCCATAACTGTTCAAATAAAACAAATTACAAAAAAAAAAATTACACCATTACATTGCTATATGGGTACTATTAACTTACATGTTTCAGTAATTGATAACTCAGAACCATTTTCTTCCAATCAAAACAACCAGAGATCCTAGGAGTTACCACATGGGTAGATATTGATTCAAAATCATGATCTATATAAGACCACCATGTCTTTATTTCCATGACAGCTGCATGAGTATGATGGGGTAGAGATATATATAGTACATAATCCAGGAATCCAGCATTCTTTTTATTGCTTTGGGATTTGCATGGGCTACCAGGCAGCTTCTACCCCAATGGGGATAATAAGGTACATTCTCAACAGGTTTGGCAAAAGTCATGTCAGCCAAAGTCTTGTAGCAAGTCTGTGATTAAGTTTCAGTCCATGTTCTATTTATAAAGAAGACTTTCATACTCATAATATGATATTCAGGGGCCTAATGAGCTGTGCATGTACCTCATCTTGAACAGCAGGTTCTGAAGTTATCGCTGCTGGCAGTCTTCTGTTGTGTGTAATAAACCATCCAAACATCAAGTCAAGGGCTTTAGCTTATTGGTGTGCATCTGGAAAAGGCAAAGTGATTGCAGAAGAGCAAGTGTAGGTTCTGGGCATGGGGTTTTGAATGTTGGGTAAGGCAATTGTAAGTATACCAGGGCCTTGTAGGTAATAGTAAGATACAAGATTATCCCATAATGTCCTGCAATACCAAACAAAATAGATCTGGTGTGTATAAGCAAGTCCTTCTACTTGGCCAGCAGTTGTTGTTTTGCTTTTGGGTTGAGTTGTGATCTCAGCAGCCTGTAATCATTTGCAAGTAAGTTTAGAAGGTAGCAGAAACTATGGCAATTGAAATGGGAACTGATGCCATTTGTATGCAGGAAGAGGAGCATGGTTTGGATCAAGGCTGAACTCATTGCTATCTGTAATAATGTTATCTAGTAGGTAGAGTATGGGCACACCTGGTCTCTCTGGGGGAGGGTAAGCTATTAGATGATAGTATCCCTATGTACAGTGTGGCCTATTTATCCTATATAGATGGAATATAACCAAACATAGGCTGAGAAGTCCAAGAAACAATTCAAATGCTTGATTCTAGGGATGTACTCTATATGACAACTGCATCTGTTATCCTTATTATAATACCAATTGGGATAAGGAAGAAAAGAAGCTTCATTATGATACACTCAGGGGCTTGATTGCATAGTCTGTGCATGACTAAAGTGAATCACCTGTCACTATCCACTCATTGCCTGTCTATCCATCATCTATGAACCCATCTCCTATCTCCACATCACATATCTGTCTGTTATCCATCATCTGGTTTTCTTTCCTACCCTACCCTACCTTATCTCCACATCACATATCTGTCTGTTATCCATCATCTGGTTTTCTTTCCTACCCTACCCTACCCTACCTTACCCTACCTTACCCTATCCTACCCTATCCTACCCTACTATTAAGTCTGAGGCTCAAACACTTAATTAAAGCTCAACCAAAGGTTTTCTATAAGAGGCATAGTCGGTCCATAGTATGATATATGGATAGATATATAGGATGGTAGGTGATGGGTAATTAGTGATTGGCACAGGTATTGGAAACCCACATGGGTAGCAGGTAGGGGTAGTGCAGGTATAGGTCAGGGTCAGGATTGCCAACCCAGCCCAAACCTGTACCTGCAAGTGGGTTGAGGCGGGTAAGCTGACATAAGTGAAGTAAGTGCCTAACTTCAATTATATAAGTGAAGTTAGCTCCAAACTTCAATTATATAAGTGAGGTTAGCACTGAACTTTGATTATATAAGTGAGGTTAGCACTGAACTTCGATTATATAAGTGAGGTTGGTGCTGAACTACAATTATATAAGCAAGGTTAGTGCTGAACTTTCATTATATAAGCATACCCATGAAAACCCATTACTCATTGTTATGGGTAACGGGTTTTCGCAGATACGGGTACAGGTAGACATGATATACCCAGGGGTTTCCCATGCCAATCACTATGAGAAATCAGTCATCAGACAATGGGTGATAGGTCTTGATGAAAAGTCTGGATAATGGTAGCCCAAGGTGAAGTGTAGGTGCATATCAAAGGCTTCACTGAGTGACCTGAAGAAGTGAGAAATGAATTCACTTCCATGGTCAGATGTTATATGACTTAGTACAACATGATTTGAAAAGACATGAAGCACAAACAGTTTAGCCAGTTCAACCAAAAGGTAATCATGTTAACCATTGGAATGAAAATGCTTTGATTTATGAGTCTACAAACTATTACCAGAATTAAAGTGAATCCTAAGGATAGAGGAGTTGCTTGATAAAGTCCATGGAAGTGGAGTTCTACAGTCATTCAGGAATAGGTAGCTACTTCAGAAAGCCGTAGAGTTTGTATTGCTATGATTTGGAATGTATACATGTCGTGCAGGATTTGTAGAATTCGACAACTGAAGTATGTAGTCCTGGCCAAGTATATTCACAGCAAACCAGGGCAAGCATTTTGTTCTGACTGAAGTGTCCTAAAAACACATGATCCATGAGGTTTCCTTATTGGTTCCTTCATAACCTGTTCATCAAACCAAATATAGTAGCTTGTAGGCCTTGGGTCTGTTGTCAATATTAGAGTCCAAAACCTCAGAGACTTTGAATTCTGGTTTTCCATCAATTATGACAGGGGGTGGAGGTGGCTGTATATGGTTCAGAATGGTGTTGGGTGAGGTTGGTTCAAGCATTGAAACATGAAAAATGGGGTATACTGCTTTGATGTAATCTGGAAGTTTCAAGGTAACTGAGTGAGTACTGGGGTAAGCTATGATTTCAAAAGGACCCAAAAACTCCTTAGTGAGCTTCTTGGTAAGGCACATTGTTCTAAAGAATTATACCTTGATAAATGCAAGGTTGCCAATCTCAAACTTGGGTGTGAGAAGAAGTCGCTTAGTGTTGGCCAAGGTTTGGTAGGCTTTCTGGGTATCAATGATACCATGGCAAAGTTCTTGGTGAAGTTTGTCCAGGTTGATTACAAAGTCTTGGGCTTGTGAGGATGCAAGGTCTCATTGAGGGTGGATGGTCAGGTTGGGATGGTGGCCTTTGTTGGCAAAGAATGGTGAAGCTCCCATTAGTACTAGAAGCATAGTTATAGGCAAATTCTGCTAAAGAAAGGAGAGAGGCTCAATTGTCCTACTGGTAGTCACAGTAGACATGGAGGTACTGTTCTAATATTTGATTAGTATGCTTGGTCTGTCTATTACCTTTAGGGTGGTAACTGGAAGTATGTATAGTGCAGTTTCATATCTAGGGCCTTCCTGAGAGATTGCCAGAAGTGTGATACAAATTCTAAACCTCAGTCAGAGGTTACATGAGTGGGTATGCTATGCTTAGAGAATACATGTAGGACAAACAGTTCTATAAGCTTTGGTGAGGTTATTGTGTCAGTGGTGAGAATGAAGATGCCTTGCTTTGAGAAGTGGTTGACGATGACTAGAATGGCTGTGATTTTAGAGGATGCTGGAAGTTGCTCAATGAAGTCCATGGATATTGAATTCCAAGGTTTCTCTGGGACAGGGAGTTGCTTGAGTAGTCCATAGGGGGCTTGTGTCATTGAGGTTTACTTCACATGCATGTGGTGAAAAATTTGTAATAATCCTTGATGTAGAATCTGATGCCAGGCCAATTGAAGTTACATCTGATGAGGTCTAAGGTCTTATTGATTCCAAAGTGTCCTGACAGAATGTAGTTGTGTTTGAATTGTAAGACTTGTAGGCATAAGTCTTGAACCTTGGAAACATAGATTCATCCATCGAAGAGTAATAGGCCATGTGGATTGGTCTGCCACTTGGGGTCTTCAGCAGATCCAAGGTGTTTCTAAGCTGTGGGGTCAGAGGTGAGATATTGATGAATGTTGGTGAGGTTTCATTTGGTATCCATGAGCATGATTGCTCTTAAGACAGGTTCAGCGAGGTTTGTAGCTTGAAGGGACAATGCCAATTGCTGTTGTGTGAAAACTGGCCTAAGGTTCTAGGGGTTAATGGTGGCATAGTTACTCATCCCCTCCTTAAGGTAGATATCCCATCATCTAGTAAGTGAATTGGGTTTCATGCCAAGCCGTCTAGGTCTACACTATATAATGAAGTTAAACTGGAACAGGTATTCAGACCACCTAGCTTGTCATCTAGTCAACAGTTTGGTAGTACCAAAGTACTCCAAATTTTTGTAATCTGTGATGACATTGACTGGGTCTGTTGGACCTTCCAAGTAGTGTCACCAATGCTAGAAAGCTTTGAAGATAGCAAGAAACTCTTTATTGTGAGCATTGTAATTGAGTTTGGGTGAGGTAAAAGTTTGGGAATAGAATGCTATAGGCTGGAGTTTTCTGTCCAAGGTTTGCTGAGAGAGGATGGTGGTGAGGGCAAAATTGGATGCATCTGTCTCCATAATCAAAGGATCATAAGTCCAATGAGTCAGGATGGGTGTAGAAGTAAATGCTGCCTTAAGCTTATTGAAAGCTTCTCTGAAATCCTTGGTGAAGTT
Source organism: Chroogomphus rutilus (assembly GCA_003314275.1). Lineage (NCBI taxonomy): Eukaryota > Fungi > Basidiomycota > Agaricomycetes > Boletales > Gomphidiaceae > Chroogomphus > Chroogomphus rutilus. Next base: position 6,487 of record QLPI01010386.1, read on the forward strand.
CTATAGTAAACCTTTTGACATTAGTCTAGTAAGGGGGATGATGATTGCCGAATAATTGTTGATGAACTGTCTGTAGAAGTTTGCAAAGCCAAGGAAGGACTGGACATCCTTAACCTTCTAAGGCTTAGGCCATTATAAGATGCACTGGACTTTGTCTTCTGCCATACTAAGCCCTTCAGGTAACAATATATACCTAAGTTATTCCACCAACATTTGGGAGAAGGAACACTTATCTTTGCAGGCATACAGACTGTGCTTTCATAGTCATTGCAAAACTTCTCTGATATGTTCAATGTGTGAGGTCTCATCATCAGAGTAGATAAGAATGAAATCCAAATAGATGGTAGTGCAGACATCCAACAGATTTCTAAAGATGTCATTCATGAATAGTTGGAAATTGGCAGGGGCATTTGAGAGACCAAAGGGCATGACAAGCCATTCAAAGGATCCATAGCGAGTCCTGAAAGCTGTTTTCCATTTGAGATGATAGGTTTGTCAGAGGTCAATCTTTGTATAGATGCGAGCTTTCTTTGGAGCATCTAAAAGGTCTGAGATTAGCGAGAGTGGGTATCAGTCCTTCTTGGTGATCCTGTTAAAACTATAAAAGTCTACACAGAGTCATAAAAAACCATCCTTCTTTTGTACAAATAGTATGGTGCTCTATGTGAAGACCAGGATGGGTGGATGAAGCCTATGTTGAGGTGTTTGTCAGGAAATTCACAAAAGTGCTTGAAGTTCAGAAACCAAGAGCAAATATATGGGACTGAGGGGTGGTGAGGTCGCTTCATTGAGGTTAATCCTAAGGTCATAAGACCTATGTGGGGCCAGCATGTTGCCTTGAGCCTTGCTAAATATGTTGGTGAAGTTGTGATAATGTTCAGGAACATGCTGCTTGATGTTGTCTGGGGTTTTAGAGGAGTTGACAATTGTTGTCCTACAAGTGAATTTGTTGAGGTTGGCAAGGTTAAGATGGAATGCCTGGGAGCCTTCTAGTTTGCAAGCATGCACAAAAGTATCAGCATTGACTAGTGCTATCTGAGGAGCTGTCAACTTTGGAGGTGGTGGCAAAGGGTCACAAGGAAGTGAGGTTCTATGAGCTGAAGTAGCTAGAGGGGTTAGCACAGGGGTTGGTTCCAAGGTCTTGAAGGTAATACTGCCCGATACCCAGTCAATTGATAGATTGTAGCATGTGAGCCAGTTGTAACCAAGTACCATAGAGCAGCTGCCATCTAACAAAGTTATGTAGAAAGTAACTGTCTGAATTTTGCCGGTTGGAAAACAAATAGGCAGAGTAGTAGCCTGTGTGATGGTCAAGTTAGTAGAGCCATTGAATAATTTCAGAGGAATCAGAGGTATGGAAATAGTAAGTAACAAATATTTTTGTACTACTTGTGATTCAATAAAACAATCAGAAGAGCTGCAATTAACAAGCATAGCTAATGGGATTTCAGATGTATGTAAACAGAACAGATTAAGTAATAAAGAGTTTTTTAAGGAAGTGGAAATGGCATTCAAGATGAGCACACGAGCGAGGTCACTGCAATCCTTGATCTGCATGGTGCTGAGGTTGATCTCTATTTTTTTGATTCCATGGCTGGGGTTTCTTGGCCTTAGTCTCCGTGCCTGTCTTGGTGGGACAAGCTTTGGTATTCAAGGAATTGCCTGCCTTTGAGGTGGCTTTTGGGAAGTCCTTGGCAATGTGGCCTTTCAAGGTGCATAGGAGGCAGAGACCTTGATTGATTTGTCTCTGGCATTCCTTTGGCAGAAGTTTGCCATCTTTCCCAAGCTTTGATGAAAGGTTGGGTATATTGGCAGAGCTTGAGGACTTTGAGTTGCCACTGTTGTTGTTATTGTTAGTCCTTTTATGGTTCCATTGGTTGTTAGAGTTGTTGGGGGACTGGTTGTTGTTGGTCTACCAATTGGACAAGGTTGAGGTTGAACCTCAGTTGGGATTTGTGAGGTTTTCATACTCCTTATGTTTCTAATATCTGCTACTGATTTCCAATACAAACTGTTGAAGCTCAATGAGGGACTTGAAGTAGGGGAAATGCAGGAGGCTGTCCTTGACTCTTTTGGCCAGACCTTTGTATGCCATATGAGTAAGGGTGGTGTTGTTCCACTGGGTGTGGGTGGATGCATCAGTGAAGTCAATCAAGTACTGTGTACTTTATGATGTTCCTTCATGATTATTTTTTTGAGTTTAATTTCTGCTTGCACAGCATTATCAAATGGTCCAGAGTTTACTTTGAGTTTGGAGCAAAACTCGCTCCAGTTGGTGAGCCATGAGGGATCTGGAAGGATCTTGTCAAGGATGGCTGGTTCAAAGTATTGAAGGGCTGGGCCTGAGAGGTATGAGATGGCATACTGAATCCTTGATGCATCTATTTTGAAAGCAGATGGGCAGTCTTGGAAGTTCAGCATACATTGAAGACAGACTGTATGGAGCTTAGCTTGATGTGTGCCATCATAAACCTTGGGATCCTGAACCTTGGCTTGAGAGTTTGAGTCAGGGGGCTAGGGTTGCACCATGTGCAAGAGTGCTCTTTTGATGAGCTTGTCATCATTGAGGCCATGAGCATTATTGCTGCGAGTGTTATCATTGGATGGGTTGTTGTTGTCACTGTAAAGTGGCAGAGGAGTGCCTCATCCTCTATCTCTACTGAGAGGAACTTCTTCAGCATCGAGGGTATGGAGGGATCTGATATCCTCTGATTGTTCTGAGAGTTGTTGTCAAGCCCACAATACCATGCTCTGATTTACTCGGCAGTACCAACCAACCAACCCTTACCTATATCATCCCTCACCAGTGTGTGGCCTTGGCTTGGTACATTCGGTTCATCATTTGGTTCATTATCTCTATCCCACCCTCCTATCCTTTATCATTCTTTTATTCCCTGTCCTTCCCCTTGCCTATTTACCCTCAGGACACTCACCATTCATTGTCACTCAGCAGTGGCCCTATTGTTTTATGTTCAGTGACTCTCTATTGTTCTATTCTCACTCACTCTTTTGTTCTCAGTCATATTTCATTGTTCTATTATCATCCACATTCCTTGTTCTATTCTTGATCATTGTGGACAATACCTCCACATGATTCTTCATACCTTATTGTTCTCTATTCCTTGTGCCACTCTGTTCCACATCTCACTTATTGACCTAAATAAGTAGCCAATGTATGTAGATGGTTCTTTGTTCTGGAAATCAACTAGGTTTACGCCTTCTTGTCCTTCCTCATCCTGTCTAAAGTCCTTTACCTGGGCTGACACTCTCAGCACCCTCCCAGGTATCCCTCTGTCCTAAATCAGTGGCATGTATGGGAAGTAGGGCGCAATGCACGAGCACGTTGAAGCCATGCCACTATTCCCGGCCTGTAGGACTTGGCCATTACCCGTCCGACCCTTTGGCTTTCCCAAGGCCTGACAGTTGTCATCATTCTGAGATTGCCTGTAGTTGGTTTGTCAAGGGTCCTGGAATGGTTGTTTGCCTTATGGCACATGAACTGGAACAAGTGGTCATTGTAGACATGTTAATAATGAGATCAGGAGTGTAAGTCTGAATATACTATTAAGAATGCGAGCAGTGAGGTTCTTAAGTTATATCTCAGCAAGGTTGAAACTTCACAGAGGTTTGGAATAGGGCTTGGCTTCAGCTTATGTGCTGCACTTCCAGATCTTCTAGATCTTGTTGTATCTCTAACTTTGGACAGAGGTTTGAGAACTGAGTGAGGATTGCCTTGGTTGAATTCTAAGTCAATATTCAGACTACCAAACTTCTACTTTACATGCATATTATATATTAGTATATATTTCAAATTTCAGTAGAACTTTAGTGACCAAGAACAAAGGGAGTTACAAATGGAGAGAAGTTCTCCAGTTGAAAGATCAAGGGAACCAAAGTACAAGGGGCCAAGTAAACTTTGTGACCAAGCTGCTATAGGATCTGAACAGGATCTTGAGCAGGATCTTGATGAACTTCCATTTTGGGAAATGGTGAGTGGGGTTGAACAGCAAAATAAGGGAGCAGAAATTAAAAGGCATTTATCAATAAAGGTCAGGCAAAGTTTATCCATAAATGGTAGGTATGATATCCGGTCAGTGTCAAGTACATGTACTGAGGATCCAGTAACTCGGCAGTACCGACCAGACACTCTGTTAGTAACTGTGTACAAGTCACTCGACGAGTTGTTTTCGGCTCAACACACATACTGGTCACATTCCTCATTCCCATCCCACGCCTACTCCCCACCCCTCAGTCCGCCTTACCTTGGGACTTCCTGCCCTTGTGTTATCCTTGGTTACAGCCCTTGTTTTATAGTCAGGCACTTCCTATTGCCCTATCCTCAGCCACATTCCTATTATCCTATCCTTTATTGTTCTATGCCCATTTACATTCCTTCATTCTAATTTTACTCATTGTGGACAATAACCACATGCTCTGCATACCTTGTTGTTCCACATTCCTTATTCCACATGTCGCTTCTTAACCTATATAAGTAGGACATGCATGTACATATTTCCTCATTCTGGGTATCGACTAGGCTTAGGCCCTTCTACCTTCTTCCCCTCTGTTAAAGTCCTCGACTTGGGCCGGCATCACCAGCATCCTCCCGAGTACCTATCTGTTGTAAATCAGTGGCACGCACGGCAAGTAGGGTGCAATGCACGAGTACATTGAAGCCAACGCCACTACTCTTGGCCTGCAGGACTTGGCCATAGTCCACCCGACCCTTTGACAGCACCCCTCGGCAGTACCGAAGTCCGTCAGTACCCGAAGCTTGACAGTCAGAGGGTGTGGTTTCCAATTAGAGGGCTGAGGATTGGCAATAGAGGTTTAATATTTATGAATAGATGGACAAACAGGCTTTACTGAGAATGGAGAGCAACCATGTGCAATGAATGGGCTTCTCCTGAAAAGGGAATCTCATCCTCATGCTTTGAACAAAAATGTCTTTGGTAAGGTCGTGACACTTTCAGTTAACATAATTATTAGCAGCTTGATCCTAGTATGAAGATCAAGCCTACACATGAGGCTTGTATGTGGTATATTTCAGTTTCATCACCTCTACTCTTACATCTTTCTATTACACAACAATACACATATCACTAACTACAGACTTGAGTGGACATGAAGCTTATTGGGGTGGCTATGTCATGTGGATTGTCTGGCTCAGTGTGGCCTAACCAAGTGGGTGGTAAAACACAAAAGACTTTTTATTTCTATGGTTTGGACATGGACTATAAGTAGTGCACTTCGATTCCATATCACTTCAGTCTTCCTTATTGTTGACTGAAGTGAGTATTAGTTCCAGCCCCTTTATTTCTATGTTCAAGACTGACTTTCATTTGTTATTGAAGTACATCTATGCATAGGTACTTATCCTTGTATGAAATTTGAGTCTTCCTTATTGTTGACTGAATACATCTGCATATAGTTTTAACAGGTTATGGGCCCCAGCCGTAACTAGACAAACAGCACAGACAAACCTTGAACTTGACCTCTAATCAAGAGATAGAACTGTAGGGTGCATATATGCATCCACCCCTGAGAATGTCAATCACAATATTGTCTTCATTTTCAGTGATTTTGATGTCAACCTGTGCACTTTTGAATTTTAAATTTTTCTATACTTTTTCTGTATTTTTACACTCAATATTGAGCCAGTTATTTCTATTCTACTTTGTACATTACTGACATGCATGTAGATTTGCTTCCACTCGATGCGACATGCATAGCTGGCTCCCTGGGAAGGGACCAGCAGGTTGGCCCCTCACCAAGCTAGCACTTAGGGGCCAGCTCAGGGATATATGTGGGTAAAACATCACTCATGTATGCCTTCCTCCTTAGTGGTTGACATTCACTGAGGAGGTGAACCTAATGTATATTTTAGTGTATATTAAGGTAGTGGACAAATGGTTTCCGCTAAGGTCATGTGATGTGACAGTCACAGTCACTGGCATAAAAATTTTTGTTGTTGAAAAAATAAATTATATTCTGCCACAGAGGATGGCAATTTTTTTTGGAAATAATGATTGAGATATACTATATAACATCAGCCTTATCTAACTCAGCTAAAATAGTATCTGGCATGCTGCCAGATCCTTGTGCAAAATGGTAGATACGACACTTGAGTCATGTGACCTTAGTGGAATCAATATGTCCTCTACCCTACCTATAGGAATGACTTTCTATATATGGAATATTTCCTTATATGGGTGATTATATCAGCACAAAAATTTTGTGACCAAAAAAAATTTGACAGTGTCAGACTGCTTAAAAATGTGATTATGAATTTTGAGAAGATGTTTGAAAGTTTGGATATACTACATTTCCTATAGTGATTTTTTTCAAAAAGTAAAACCAAGACTATGTACATATAGTTCTATGCCATTGATCTGTGGTCACAGAATCATTTTTTGTCAATGTTGCCAGATCCTTGTGTGAAATGGTGGATGTGACATTTGAGTCACATGACCTTAGCAGAAACCATTTGTCTTCTACCTTAGCAACTGATTTTCTTTTTATTTCACTGTAGTATTAATAAATAGGTATATTTAAATAAAAATTACAGTGGTTGACATTCACTGAGGAGTATAAATAACTAGATTGTCTAGAAAAATCTTTGAACTACTGTTGCAAGTTGTTCATTAATCTACAAGAACCCTGACCTTTGAATGTCTAGGCAAGGTACCCAATTCATTCAAAGTGATATGATATGATGATTCAGAAAGACTTGATGAGACTGGTTCCAATTAGAATTTTTGGAAAATGAGGATGATTCCTTACCTGAGGGTAAAACTATGGCCCTATATATCTGGATTGAACACAAAGCCCCCCCAACTCAGACCCTGTCACACTAGCCACTTGAGAGGAGATTGACTCCTAGGTAGTTTCTACTAAGGTAGAAGACAAACAGTTTCCGCTAAGGTCATGTGATGTGACAGTCATAGTCACAGGCACAAAAATTTCATCATTGAAAAAAAAAATTGTATTCTGCTACAGAGGATGGCAATTTTTTTTTGGAAATAATGATTGAGATATACTATATAACATCAACCTTGTCTAACTCAGCTAAAATAGTATCTAGCATGTTATCAGATCCTTGTGAAAAATGGTAAATATGACACTGAGTCATGTGACCTTAGCAGAATCCATATGTCCTCTACCTTACCCATGGGAATGTATTTCTATATATGGAATATTTCCTTATATAGGTGATTACATCAGTGCAAAAATTTTGTGACCAAAATTTTTTTGACAGTATCAGACTGCTTAAAACTATGATTATGAATTTTGGGAAGATGTTTGAAAGTTTTGATATACTACATTTGTAATAGTGATTTGTTTCAAAAAGTAAAACCAAGACTATGTACATATAGTTCTATGCCATTGATCTGTGGTCTCAGAATCATTTTTTTTGTCAATGTTGTCAGATCCTTGTGTGAAATGGTAGATGTGACATTTGAGTCATGTGACCTTAGCGGAAACCATTTGTCTTCTACCTTATCTTGATGAACATATCCCTGAATGTACAGGCTGGCCTTTCCGAGAACTAAGGGGGGTTGAGGGTCATAAGGTTGAGAGTCGAGTAAACAGAAGAATGGAAGACAGATGATAAAGTGCTGGGACTTAGGGGTCCAAGTCATACTAAGAAAAAGGGAAAACATATAAAAGGAATAATAACAAGGTCTACCAATAAACATCTAACAACCTTGTTCACTACTCCTGAGAGGCCTCAGGATAAGTCAGGGGACTGAGTCATCTTGGAGTATTTCCAGGTCACAGCAACATATCCTCTGTAATTTCTCTAGTATCCAATCCAAGGATAGGGGTATGGGAGGAGGAGGACTAATGAGAATACAGTCATGCACTCTCATCTTGTGATTAAGAGTGAGTCAAATGGAATAGGCTGGGTAATCAGGGTAGGATGGTGCCTTGAACTCTGCCTCATATTTCACTCTACTCCTATCATGATATGCTTGTTGGATTGTCTAATCCCACATACTATTCATACCTCTAAGTATTGAGTCTTATACTAAGACAATATATACCTCTCAAGCTCTATGAGTAGTATTGACAATCCAATAACTGAATAGGCCTCTGTCACTCAACATGAAGTGGTCTTCATTAAATGAGTCATCCTGAAAGGTTACCTATGCAGACTAGATGGTGTAGTGGTTAATACCATAGCTATATATACTATAGCCCTGGGTTCAAACCCCAGTCTGGTTGTTCTTTTCACCTCAACAATGCTGGTCTAGACATTATTCTAAGAAATATGTATAGTTCCTGACTTTCTAGAAATAGACTGCATCTCCTATTGCATATGACTGAGTGTAGATTGGATGGGATATGTGCTGGAGGCGGTATGCAAAGATCATGATGTGATAGTAGTTCTACCTGAATGTGGGAATCCTAGGAGTTGTAGCATTTATTGGGAACCGTTGCACTGGCATGCCTGACTATTCAATTCAGCAACTCCACCCTCACTCGCCTATTTAACCACATGCTCTCAGCCTTCAAATTCTATGCACCTCATATATCTGTCTTAGCATCACATGCAACTGTCAATATGCTCCACTCATTTACATCAATCCCCACGTGCTTGCAAATCCATTTTCACTTCATTTACATTTAATACTTTCTTCATTATGTTCTGCTCCACTTTCCTTATTCACAATTCCATTCTATCTCTGATATCTAATCTGCTACTATGTTCCTTATAGGGTAACTCCATTGAGAGTCAGGGTAACATGTCACCCTACATTCTCATGGAGGAGATCAAGATTGGGACATAGTATTTCTGTTCTCACTTTTCACGATCTTCAGACTTTCTTATCTATTATAGGAATCTAGTCGACTCCTGGTAGATTTGAAAGTAGTATAAAGATCTTGTACATTCAGTAGTTTAGTCTTCAGTCAGATAATTGACTAAGATTTTGACTAAGCTTCTTTCTGTTCATCTTAGACTTCATTTCTGCTCTCGCTTTTATGAAATTAGGGTCTAGTGTAATCTGGTGGGTGCAACACACAAGTTGAAGCCTAACCCCTCTCAGAACCTTGCCATTGCTTTGACCTTGGGAGATATTATGTTTATTATGACTACATCTGTTAAGGATTTGACATTCAGCCCAAACATCTCTTCTTCTGATCACTGGCAACCTGGACCTGATGGTATTGGAGCAGGGGTATGGGTTTTATTCATTATTATCCCTGATATTTGCCTTTGATCGGAGTTTGAATTTTCCATTGTATTTTGCAGTTGTGTGACTCTGTGACCTCAGCTCTTTTCCAAGAGACTGAGGTATGAGTTCAAGTTTATTCTCATATTTCAAACAATTGTTAACAATTCTTTTAGATAGTATTTCAGGTAGCTAAATACTTCTAATATGAGCTCTTTTCCAAGAGACTGAGATAGTATTTCAGTCCTTATGTTTTGTTATATCCGCGATATAACTCCGACATCCCAGACATCCGACATAGGGCGCTACGAAAGGACCCTACTCCGAACCAAGTCCGAACCTACATTGCCACCTCCGAGTCCGACCAGCATCATTAACCTCGGACCTCGGACATCTTCCTTTTTCATTGAACAATAGTCTTATTGTAACACCAATGTATATTTCTCTTGTACTCTGTTTTCATTCATCTTATTGTTCTCTTGATCATTCCTAATTAGTTACAATAAGGATCGTATGTATAAATACCTCCAGACTTCTGTACTATACCTTAGTTCAAATATCAACTTGTATTCCCACTCACTCTTGAACTCCGAAAACTTATCTTCTCTGAACCTCCGAAATAAAGGACTAACAATCGAGGAGGGTGCAACATTAAAGTTGAAGCCAAGTCCTTACGACTCCAAACACACGACTCGGACCGACTTACATCAGCTCGGACCTGATGTGAACTCGGATGCTAACAGTATATTCGAACTCACACTCCTGATTGTCTATGAGATGCAGCGAACAAATCAGAGCCGTTCAAAGACTTACGGAAGCTTTGGTATGCTGCGCATCCCTGACCCCAAACTTACCTGCCACAGAACCCGATGTCCATACACCACCAAACCCTCCACCAGCCCCAGACCCACCATCCAAACACTCGTCAAACCCCCTCCTAGAAAACCAAATGCCACCCTCGGATGATGCCAATGCTGAAGCCAACTTGGCCGAAGCCATCACCATGTTAGCCAAACATCTGTCTGGCTCAAAGAAATCATCAGCTCAGACCAAGATTCGAGATCCCGACCCCTTCGATGGCTCCGATGCCAAGAAACTACAACCGTTCCTGGTGCAGTGCACCTTAAACTTTCGAGACTGCCCTGACGCCTTTGACTCTGACAGTGCCAAAGTAACCTATATACTATCATACCTAACTGGCACTGCCTTGGACTACTTCGAACCCGGTCTCTCCTCCGAAGAAGACCCTTACTGGCTTTACGATTATCAGGAATTCGTCTCCGAACTCAAAGCCAACTTCGGCCCCCATGATCCAGAAGGAGAGGCCAAAGCTGACCTCGAAGCCCTCCGAATGCGCGACAACCAACGCATCACAAAATACGTGGTGGAATTCAACAGGCTCGCCATTCGTGTTCAGTGGGGAGACTCCGCACTCCGTCGCCAATACTACAATGGCCTACCCAATAGGATCAAAGATGAAATCGCCCGCGTAGGAAAACCTGACTCCCTACTGCAACTATGATGACTGTCTCAGTCTATCGACTCCTATTACTGGGAAAGGCGCTCCGAGATGTCTCGGGAAGCCTCCACATCCAAAGCCCCTGAACGTCCGTATGACAGAAACAGGGCACCAACAGCTCCAATTGCAAGTACGAGCACCAGACCTCCAAACCCCAGCCAGACCCCAAATAAGACAACCTCAGACATGAGCATGAAACTTGGCAAAGACGGCAAACTCATGCCCCAAGAACGACAACGCCGTTTCGAGCACAACCTCTGCCTGTTCTGTGGAAGAACTGGTCATATAGCAAAGGAATGTCCCAAGTCAACCTCTGCCGCCGCCAAAGGACGTGCAACCACTATCGTAGAAAGCATGACCGAGGCAACGATCTCTGAAGTAGAAGATACCTCGGAGTCAAAAAATCTCTAAGCAGCCCTTCGACTCCAGCATCAGCTAGGGGCTGCGCTGAACCCAATGATGCACCAATGGAGATGAGACTCAACGCATCCGCTCTTTCCAGTCTGAACTCCCTGACCATCCGTCTCCACCTTGAAACCACCTATATTGACACCCTAATAGACTCAGGATTAACTCACTGCTTCCTGGACTCCGACTACGCTACAAAGCACCAACTCCGAACCTACAACATCACTCCGATTCCGCTGCAACTCTTCGATGGCTCCTCCAACTCCATGATTCGAAAAGCCATCGATCTCCGCGTTCACTTCCCAACAGGGGAGCAGCACACTATTATGTTCTATGTAACTCCGTTGGATTCTAGTTGCTCGGCAGTCCTTGAACACAACTGGCTCACCTGCTACAATCCGTTGATTGACTGGGTATTGGGCAGTATATCGTTCGGCTCTCCGACCACAACTAATCTCCAGGTACCATCCGAGCCAGCAGCTACGACTCCGCACTCATCCAAAACTCCATCCCCTCCGAAAACCCAGCTCGTGGCGCCAAAGGTTGCCTTAGTAAATGCAGCAGCCTTTGCCCGAATATCAAGAATGGAAGGTACACAAACCTTCCAGCTCTTCCTCTCCGACCGCCAAGACTCCGAAGAAGGTCCGATAGACCTGAGTAACATCCCGAGCAAGTACCATGAGTTCAAAGATGTTTTCAGCAAAACTCAGGCCAACACCTTAGCCCCTCACCGACCATATGACCTCAAGATCAAACTGGAGGAAGGCATATCACCCCCATTTGGTCTGATCTATTCTCTCTCCAAAAGTGAACTGAAGTCCCTCCAAGAGTTTTTAGATGAGAACATATCCACAGGGTTTATACGACCCTCATGCTCCCCTGGGGGCACTCCAGTCCTCTTCATCCAAAAGAAAGATGGATCACTACGCTTATGCATCGACTTTCATGGACTAAACAAAATAACGAAGAAGGATCGCTACCCACTCCCCCAAATCTCCGATCTCCTGGACAGTCCCCGAAAGGCTCGAATATTCACCAAAATAGATCTCCGACACGCGTACCACCTGGTACGCATCCGAGAAGGCGACGAATGGAAAACCGCCTTCCGCACATGCTATGGATCTTTCGAATGGAGTGTGATGCCCTTTGGACTCACCAACTCCCCAGCCGCTTTCCAGTGATTCATGAACGATGTCTTCTCCGACCTCTTAGATCTGTCCGTACTAGTATACCTGGACGACATCCTGATCTACTCCGACAATTTAGAAGAACATAGAAACCACGTCAAAGAAGTCCTCCAACGCCTCCAAGCGAACCACTTATATGCCCGGGCAGATAAGTGCTTCTTCCACACCGACACCATGGAGTACCTCGGATACATCCTCTCTCCGAAGGGCCTGACCATGGCCGACGACAAAGTCAAAGTCATTCAGGAATGGCCTGATGACAGTAAAGCGACCGATCTCAACCATGTTCCAAATTAGACTCCAACGGTGCTCATCCCATATCACCTTCACTGTTGCCACATCACACAGCCAACCATTCTATTCAGTACTCC
>QLPI01010388.1:0-11118 GCA_003314275.1 Chroogomphus rutilus
AAAACAAGGACAGGATGTCCCGAGGTAGGGCGGGTTGAGGAATAAAGAATGGATGGGGTAGGATTAATGGATGGTGAATGAGGTAGAGTGGATGAGGGGTAGGGATGGGGAATGTGGATGGTGAATGTACCAAGCTGAGACCGGCATACCAAGTGACTTGCATGTGGCTTGGACACTTGTGTGTGGGCATAGTTTAACTACTCGGTTGGTACTGCCGAATTACCAGATACTCGGTATGTGTACTTGACCAACCAACTGACTCCTACCCATATCATCCCTCACCAGTGCGTGGTCTCGGCTCGGTACATTCAGTTTATTATTTGGTTCACTTTCCCTACCCCACCCTCCTATTCTTTATTATTTCTTCTATTCCCCATCCTTCCCTTTGTAGTGATTGGCATGGGTAACCCCTGGGTATTTTGTGCCTACCTATACCTGTACCCGAGAATACCTGTACCTTAGCAATGGGTAGTGGGTTATTGGGGGTATGGGTATGGGTACCCATGGGTTTAATGGGTATTGCTGTTACCTGTGACCCACAATGGATATTGTTCTTACCCACGGGTTCAGGACAGAGTTGCGGACAATGCTACAACTGCCTTCAACCTCAGGACATTACCTGAAACAGCGCACAAAAAAGTGCTCAACCCAAAGCCAAAAAGTCAGAATGGTATTGGGGTGTATCTATAGATGGCATATAGAGTGTGCGCTCAGCATTCCACCAATTCTGGAAGAATCCCTCTAAGAACACCAATCAACTCCGGCCCTGCACCGTCCGTGAGTGCACCACCTGAGGGGATGAGAGGCACCAGTATCCAGACACCAGATTGCAGCAAGTCATGTGATGGCATGACATGACATGCCAGGGGGTGAGCAAAGAAGTGAGGTCAGAGGGATGGGATTTATATATCTGTGGTTTGGTTTGATTCGATTGTGGGGGTATATAGTGTCAAGAAGTACTTGCCCATGAGATACATACTAATCAATGCAAGTGAATAATGCAAGCGAGCAGAAAACAACGGACAAACTGAGCGAATAAAGGAAAAAAAAAAGCTGACTGTAAAGCAACCCACGAGGTGTGCGGACAAACGAGGTGGTGAGCAGAACGGGGCGGGGGGCAACAGGATTGGGGCCAGCAGGATTGGGGGCAAGAGGACTGAGGCTGGCAGAATCAGTGAGGTATGTGCCGTACGCATCGTACATGCCATACACACCGTATGCGCTGTACGTGTCACGTGTATGCGTCATATCCATCGTATGTGCCGTATGCGCTGTACGCATCGTATGCCCCATATGTGCCATATGTGCCATACATGCCATACGTGTCATATGCGCCATACGCATCATATGCACCGTACGTGTCATACACGCCATATGCGCCATACGCATCATATGCCCCATATGTGCCGTACGTGCCGTACATGTCGTACGTGCTGTATGTGCCGTATGCGCCGTACATGTCATACATGCCATATGTGCTGTACACATCATATGCGTCGTATGTGCCGTATGCACCGTACGCATTTTCAGTAGGGGTCTTGACAGGATTGACAACCAGACATCTCTTACTGGTACACAGGTGCAGGTGCACTCTGGTGACTACCCATGTACTTATGTTGTGCATAGCATGATGAAATGAAGATGGGTGCAATAAAAGCTCCAATCAGCACCCCAAACACAGTGGTAGGAAACCCTTGCAAGTTTACCCAGACCAGGCCTCCACTGCTGGCAGTCATCCTGACCATCCAGTAGCTGTCCTAAATGCCGGGCCACTGGCAGGACAATGTTGACTTTTTGAAACCTATAGGTTTCGGCCCAAGGTTCTCTGAGGTGCTCGAGTCACCGACAGGGAAAACCTCGCATGTTCAGCAGAGTTCCAGCAATGCCTGGAGTATGAACTGGCAACCTGGGGCTAGAAGAGCCCTATTTTCAGTGAGTTGGGTTTCTAGAGCCCGCATGAAACCATGGTCAGGTTGCAGAATCGAGTTTTCATGATTCCCAGTGAGAGCCCATGCTGTCTACATCGTTTGGACATCAAAATTCAGCTCTAAATGCACTTATATAACCGAGGTTCAGCACTAACCTCGCTTATATAAGTGTACCCACCTGCGGGTATGGGTTTGGGCTGGGTTGGAAATCCTGACCCTGACCCTTACCCGCGCTACCCATACCCGCTACCTGTGTGGGTTTCCAATACCCACGCCAATCACTATCCCTTTGCCTGTTTACCCTCAGGACATTCACTATTCATTTATCACTCGGTCGTGACCCTATTGTTTTATATTTGGTACCCTCTATTGTTCTATTTTTTTCCCTCAAATTCCTACTCATTTATTATCGGTCATATCTCATTGTCTTATTCTTGTTTACATCATATTGTTCTACTCTAGATCACTGTGGACAATACTTCCACATGGTCTCCATACCTTATTCTTTTCTCCATGTCTTATGCCACCCTTATTCCACATTCTACCTCTTAGCCTATATAAGTAGCAAATGCATGTACATAGTTCCTCAGTCTGAGTATCAACTAGGTTTACACCTTCCTGCTCTCCTCCCTCTGTTCAAAAGTCCTCCACTCAGGCCGACACTCTCGGCATTCTCTCAAGCATCTCTCCCATTACAAATCAGTGGCATGCACAGGAGGCAGGGCACAATGCATGAGTACATTGAAGCCAAGCCACCCCGACTGGCCTGCAGGACTTGGTCGGTTCTCAACCATACCTTTGGCATTACCAAGGCCTGACACAGTGAAACAATGGAGAGACTACATTGGGTCAGCCAGGAATGGGTTGCCATGTTACTATACATGATTGTAACTGCATATAGGGGTAGGATAATGGATGTATCAGTTTCAGGTCTATATAGAACTATTTCCATTGTTTTTTTTCTTTATCAACATTTGTCATGACATGCATATACCTCCTACAATAGTGAAAATAAGTAAGAAAAGTGCTCCACCATTCCCTTGGTCCCCTATTAGGCAAAGTTATTCTAATGTTAGGACAACCTACTTGGGTACTGTGATATGCAACAATATTGGAGTTTTTGGTCATGTTTAGGTGGAGGGTATGGTTGCTAAGACAAGCCTTATAGTTACATGAAGGCACCTATACATCAAAGTGTTGGAATAGTTTGACTAGCATCTGTGGATTGGTTGCCATGTCATATTAGTCACACATTCTTTGTAAATTCCTCATCTGTTTGCAACAAGCCATTACCTCTGCTCAATTCAAACAGTTGTCCTTTCCGTGGTCCTTACTCAGCAATACCAAAATTCAACACAAACAGATCACAGGTTGCTCCTGTTAACCATCGCAGGTGCTGATAGGAACTGTGGAACCTTGAAAGCCCAAACTGGAACAGAGTCCGCTATGACTTTAAACTAGGTCAGAATCTGCTACAACTTTAAACTAGATTGGAGTCTGCTATAACTTTAAACTAGATTGTAGTCCTCCATGATATAAACTGGATCGTAGTCCTCTATGACTTAAACTGGACCGGAGTCCGCTATGACTTTAAACTGGATTGGAGTCTACACTTACTGAAAGTGTACCAGGCTGAGTGAAAGCCTATTGTAACCAAACCAGAAAGCCATACCGAGTGAAAGTATGCCAGGCCTACTGGAAGCCTGTTTTTCCCACCACCGAGAGGATTTCCATTCTACTCTACTTATGGAACCCTGGATGTACATGTGTAATCAGTATAGGATCTGGAGATCTGAGATAGAAGTTTAGGAGTTTGGATTTCAGAAGGTGCATGGAGAGCAGATGCTGCTCAAGGAGGTGTGTTGGAATAGTTTGACTGGAATCTGTGGATTGGTTGCCATGTCACATTACTCACACATTCTTTGTAAATTCCTCATCTGTTTTCAATGAGCCATTACCTCTGCTCAAGTCAAACAGTTGTCCTTTCTGCGGTCCTTGCTCAGCACCAACATAAAGTGTCTACAACGTCATATAAACTAACAAATCGAAACCATGCCCCCTCAAATGGTAATATTTGATTGGGTGGTAGTATTCACAACATTATATAAACTAACAGGTCAAATCCATGCTCTCCTCAAATGGTAATATTTGATCAGGTGGTATACAGCCATAGTGTCCACAATATTATACATAAAAACTAACAGATCAAAATCATGCTCTTGTCAGGCGCCGGATACTGACGGACTTTGGTACTGCCGAGGGGTGTTGTCGAAAGGTTGGGCGGACTATGGCCAAGTCCTGCAGGCCAAGAGTAGTGGCATTGGCTTCAATGTACTCGTGCGTTGGCTTCAACGTACTCGTGCGTTGCGCCCTACTTGCCGTGCGTGCCACTGTATTTGCAACAGACAGATACTCAGGGGGATGCTGAAGATGCCGGCCTGAGTCGAGGACTTAACAGAAGAGAAGAAGGTAGAAGGACCTAAGCCTAGTCGATACCCAGAATGAAGAAGTATGTACATGCATGTCCTACTTATATAGGTTAAGAAGCGACATGTGGAATAAGGAATGTGGGACAACAAGGTATGCAAAGCATGTGGTTATTGTCCACAACGAGTAAAATTAGAATAAGAGATGTAGGGCGGAAATAGAACAATAAAGGACAGAATAATAGGACGTGCCCTAGCATAATAGGAAGTGCCCGATTGTAAAACAAGGCCATAACCGAAGATAACACAAGGGCAGGAAGTGCCGAGGTGAGGCGGACCGAGGAGTGAGGAGTGGGCGTAGGAATGAGGGGTGTGACCGATATGTGCGTCTGGCCGAGAACAACTCATTGAATGGTTTGTACTTGGTTACTAATGGAGTATTTTAGTCGGTACCGCCGAGTTATCGGGTCCTCGGTACGTGTACTTGACAGCTCTCCTCAATTGGTAATATTTGATCAGATGGTATACAACCAAATTGTCCACAACATTATATAAACTAACAGATCAAAACCATGCTCTCCTCAAATGGTAATATTTGATCAGGTGGTATACAACCAAAGTGTCCACAACATTATATAAACTAACAGATCAAAACCATGCTCTCCTCAAATGATAATATTTGAATGGGTGGTCTACCACTCTATTTTTAGACAAGTCTGTATAGAGATATATTTGACTACTTATGTCAAGTGCTTGTACCAAGCACCCGGTAACTTGGCAGTGCCGACCAAACAATCAGTCCAATTCCACATACAAGTGACCAATCTACACATATGTCACTTGGTATGTCGGTATTGGCTTAGCACATTCACCATTCACATTTCCTATCCCTATCTGTCATGACCTTGCTGAGGTCACAGCTGCCCTAATCTCCAAAACAAATCATGTGGATGCATTCCCTTTCCAGGACAACTCCTGTCAGGAACCATACACTGGCATACCTGACTATTCATATCAGCCCACTCAGCCCAACTCCACCCTCGCTTGCCTATTCAACTATACACCCTCAGCCCATGGACTATATGCACCTCATGTATCCGTCTTGGCGTCATATGCTCCTGTCAATTCATTCATTCCATTTACGTCACACTCCATATGCTCACTATTCCATTCTGTCTTCATTTACGTCAATATCCTTTCATTTACGTTCCACTCCACTTTCATTTATTCACAATTCCACTCCATCTCTTATATCCAATTTGCTATTATGTTCCTTAGAGTAACTCCATTGGGAATTGGAGTGACATGTCACTCCCCAATGTCACAGATGAGATCATTATTTCCAGCATAGTATTTCCGTTCTTGCATTTCACGATCCTCGGCTTTCTTATTCTATTATAGGAACCTAACCAACTCCTAGTAGATTTGAAAGTAGTATAAAGATCTTGTACTTCAGTAGTTCAGTCCTCAGTCAGATAATCAACCTTGATTTTCCACTAAGCTAATTCTCTGTCTCGCCTTTCTGAAATTAGGGCCAGTGCAACCCGGTGGGTGCAATACACAAGTTGAAGCCATACCCTGCCCCGAACCTTGCCATTGATTTATCTTTGGGAGATTTTATGTTAATTACGATTACGTCATTCCTTCACATCGCAACAACTCTGCTCAATCCATATGGATGCACCTTACTCCCATTCAGTTTATACAGCCTTCAATGCCAATCCTTAGCCCTCTGACCAGACAATATGCCCTCTAATCATCAGTCACAACCTCATCCGACCTTTACCACTAGACACCTTTTAATCTCTGTTCCATCCCCTCGCCAGTCGCCAAAATCCATTCAACCTTTCCTAATTTGGAAGTATACTAGATCCCACTCAGATCCTACAGTGGCTTGATCTCAAAGCTCACTCAAGCCCCTTGTACTTTACCTCCTTGTTCTTTCAACCAGACAACCTTTCCCCATTTGTGTTCCCCTTGTTCTCGGTCGCTAAGTGCTACTAGAATTTGAAATATGCATTAGTATAAATACACATGTAATGTAGAAGTTCAGTAGTCTGATAATCAACTTAGAATATGACCAGCAACCTCGCTCACCTCCGAGCTTCATTGTCTAAGCTTTTGTCAAGGGTCTCTAAGACCTCACTCCACTCTAAAAAGCCTCTGTTCAAAATTAGGGAACAATGAGACTGGAAGGCACAGCATATAAGCTGAAGCCAAGCCCCATACCTGAACCTCTGCGACATTTCAACCTCACTGAGCTTTAAGCACTAAGAACCTCGCTTGTTCACATTCTTAACACTATCCCTCATCCACTCTTCCCCACTTGTTATCTACTAATCCCACCCCATCCACTCCTTATTTTTCAACCTGTTCTACTTTGGGAGATTTTGCCATTGTTTTATTTTTGGCCATGACCCTATTGTTATATTCAGTCACTCTCTATTATTCTATTCTTGGCCACATTTCTATTATCTTTTTTCATTGTTGTATTCTCATCTACATTCCTTATTCTATTCTTGATCCTTGTAGACACTACCTTCACATGATTCTTCATACCTTATTGTTCTCTATTCCTTATGTCACCCTGTTCCACATCTTGCTTCTTAACCTTTATAAGTAGCAAATGTATGTAGATAGTTCTTCACTCTGAATATCGACTTGGTTTACATTCTCTAGTCCTCCCTCTTTCCATCTGAAGTTCCTTACTCAGGTCAACACTCTCGGCACCCTCCCGGGTCCTTCTTCTGTCCAAATTAGTGGCATGCATGGAACAGCAGGGCGCAATGCACAAGTATATTGAAGCCTAGCCACCTTGATCAGTCTGCAGGACTTGGCCGATTTGTTGTTGTATGTCTCTTTCAATTCATACATTACTAGATTCTATATATTTCGCATATGTGGTTGAGGTTGCAGCAGATCATGACCGATTGGGTGCCCATCACCTAGGAGATAAAGGGCAAGCGGTCGGTTAAGTTTTCTCCTCAGTGTTCTACTCTACACTGAGGAGGTGAGTTACTTACGCAATATTTGTATAACCTAGTACTGAGTAGTCCTGTAGACTGACTGTACTAGGTAAATATATAGTGTTCTACTCTACACTGAGGAGACTGACTGTACTAGTCCTATCTCTGTTAGAGCTGCCTTATTACCCTGCCTACTGCACCACATACCTAAATTGTTGCAAAGTTTGCACATTTATCTCAACAGGTTATGGGCCCTGCAACTGATTCCAACACCGCCAGTAGCTCAAACAAAGGCTACCAGGTCACATGCCTAGCCAGCGATGACTCAAATTGGATAACTTGGAAAAGGCAGACACTCACTACCTTATCAGTGCATAAGGGGGTTAAACGACATATCAAAGGACTTGCCAGAATGCCACCGGCAATCCCAACTTATCCCAACGGCTACTTACTCACCAGTAAAGAGCTCAAGCAACTTGAAGCCTTGGAACAACGTTGGGATGAGTATGATCAAAGGGAGGGCATAATTAAGGCTCAGATACTCACTAGTATCCCAGAGAGCACTGCCCTAGAGATCTAGGACAAAGTCCAAGCAGTCGATATGTGGAAAAAGTTGTGCATCAAGCATGAAGCAAGGGCACTGACAGTGTGAGTTGACCTTCGGTGAAGGATATACGCACTCAAATGTGACAAAGAGGTGAATGTAAAGACTCACATTCATACCCTAAAGGCCATGCATGAACAGTTGAACGGTATGGGGGAGAAAATCGAGGATAGCGACTTTGTGGCAGTCATACTTGTGTCACTCTCAAAGACCTTCCGTTCAATCATAAATGTCTTGTCCATCTAACACAAATTGGCACCCACCAGTGTAACATCCCAAGTCGTCATCGAGACGGTCCTAGATGAGTTTGATCGGTTACAGATCGAGGAGGACCAGAGTAAAGATGGCAAGGCGGCCTTATCGGCAAAAGGAAAAGGTCGAGGAAGAAAAAAACCAGCTAACTCCTCTGGTAACTTGGCCAAGGGTGGGAAGTCAGAGGTAGAGTGCTGGACATGCAGCGAGAAGGGACACATGAAATGGCACTGTCCAAAGAGCAAGAATAAGAAAAAAAGGGGAGGAAAAGGCAGGGAGGATGGCAATGCCAATACAGCCTCGCATGATTCAGAGAACCACACATTCACATCCATTTCCCAACCAGTCAGTGCCTCCAGTGATACCCAGGAACAAGAAGGATCGATAACTGAAATTTACGACTCCGGTGCCTCGCAGCATATGTCACCTAATCGACAAAGGTTCTTCGACTTCAAAGCTATTGAACCAAGACCGGTAAAAGCTGCAGATAAAGCTACTTTTATGGCTACAGGTATAGGTTCCATACAAATAGACATACCGAATGGAAACTCCACTACAACAGTCACCCTAAAGGACATATTGTACTGCCCAGATCTAGCTTTCACATTGGGTTCTCTTGTAAGATGCGATGCAGCTGGATACACAGTAATGCTGAAGAACCGATCCTGCATTATCAATGACAAAGGGGGGCAAAAAAATTGGGAGAGTCCCACTCACAAATGGCCTATATCATGTTGACAGGGAGAATGCCGCCACTGCCGCTGCATTTACTGGAATCAAAATTCACACGCTGGATGAGGTCCACCGAAAGATGGGTCATATCTCCCATACTGTGGCAAAACGCTTGGTCGAACAAAAGATCATTCTGGGGATAGAGTTAGACAAAGACTCACTACCCACCTTCTGTCAGACATGTGCAAAGGCAAAGCCCACAAGGAAACCCGTCCCAAAAGAACATGTTACTTAGCAGGCTAGACAACTCAGCGACAAGATACATTCAGATGTATGGGGTCCCACCACACCTATAAGCTTTAATTCAAAATCCTATTATGTCAGCTTCACAGACAACCAAACCCTCTGGACCATAATTGATTGTATTTTAAAGAAAAGTGAAGTATTTGATAAATACAAGGAATATAAAGCAAGGCTTGAGACCCAGCACAATCGCCGAATAAAGATCTTGCAATCATACCGCGGTGGTGAATATCTCTCAGACCAATTCACAAGTCATTTAAGGAGTCAAGGTACTATCCGAAACCTTACAGTACACGACATGCCTGAGGAAAATGGGGTCACTGAAAGACTCAATCGAACCTTACTTGAGCATGCGCGGGCAATGCTAATCGCTGCAGCCCTCCCAAAGAATATTTGGCTGGAGGCCATCCACCACACAGTATGGTTAAAGAACAGAACATCTACAAGGGCTCTAGACGGAAAAACACCATATGAGATGCTGTTTGGCAAGCGGCCAAACCTACATGACTTACCAGAATGGGGAGCACGTGTCTTCGTGATGAAGACAGCAGCCAGCAAGCTAGATGCCAAGGGAGTAGAGGCTAGATGGGTCAGATACAGTGGTACAAGCCAAGCCCTTCGTGTTTACTGGCCTAACTCACGACGTATTACCATTGAAAGGAACATGACTTTTGATGGCAATATTCTAATGTCACCAGTCATAGAAGATGCTGTTCCAATTGTGGGGGAGAAACCTAGTGAAAGGATCACTGCTAAGGACAATCAGAACATCATCCAGAACTCACAAGAGAACCAAGAAACAAAAAGCCGGAACAACCAATTAGTGGATGTCAATCGAAGAAATATCGCATCTGAAGTTATTACAGGACTTGAGTCACCGAGCGTTCAGCAGCCTAGATGAAGTGAACATTTAAACCCACCAGTACAACTGCCAGAAGAAAATAGCCTACGGAGGAGCGAGCAAATCAGACAACAAGCCTCGGCAAATATAATCGAACTCCCAGAATCTTATGACCAGATAATGGAATTTGCAATGGCAGCCACTACTACACATATTAGAGATCCACCGAGTTTTGAGGAAGCACGCAAGTGGGAGGATTGGCCCGAATGGGAGAAGTCTATCAAATGCGAGTTAAAACAACATGATGAGATAGGCACATGGAAACTCATTGACCCTCCACCAAATATTAACATTGTTGGCAGTCGAATCATTCTATGCTACAAGATGGACAAGGATGGCAAGGTGCAATCATTCTATGCTACAAGATGGACAAGGATGGCAAGGTGCAATCACGTAAAGCCAGACTCGTGGCACAAGGTTTCTCGCAAATCGAAGGCATTGATTATGGTGAAACCTTTTCCCCTACAGCAAAACTTACAGCGTGTTATATCCATGATATAACTCCGACATCTCAGACATCCGACATAGGGTGCTACAAAGAATCTCCTCCAAACCAAGTCTGAGCCAGTCCGAACCCACCTGGTCACCTCTGAGTCCGACCAACAACAATCACCTTGGACCTCAGACAACCTTCCTTTCTCGTTGAACAATAGTCTTATTGTAACACCAGTTGTAGATCTTCTTGTACTCCGTTTTCATTCATCTTATTGTTCTCTTGACTATTCCTAATTAGTTACAATAAGGATCGTATGTATAAATACCTCCAGACTTCTGTACTATACCTTAGTTCAAATATCGACTTGTATTCCCACTCACTCTTGAACTCCGAAAACTTATCTTCTCCAAACCTCCGAAATAAAGGACTGATGATCGAGGAGGGCGCAACATTAAAGTTGAAGCCAAGTCCTTACGACTCCGAGCACACGACTCGGACCGACTTACGTCAGCTCGGACCTGACGTGAACTCAGACGCTAACAGTATATTCGAACTCACACTCCTGATCGTCTATGAGATGCAGCAAATGAATCAGAGCCATTCAAAGACTTACGGAAGCTTTGGTACGCC
>QLPI01010394.1:0-23216 GCA_003314275.1 Chroogomphus rutilus
GCTATCTATAAACCTGTCAAACTTTCTGTTACCATCCAGATGTGTTCTCGAATAGCTGTCTTAGTGTGTTGCCTTCACTTACACCTCTGAAAACATGCTAACAATTTGCTGGTTAGAGGGAGGTACTCATGTCCAGTGGAAACCCCAAGCTTAAATCAGCTTCATATTAGCCCAATGTTGACAAGGCACTTGATAGCGTTCGTAAACAGTTTCCTAGTGATGCAGCAAAGAGGTCCAAGTAAGTTCATCTACTTGGCCATGTTTTCTTGCGCTCATTGGATGGCAACTAGGATTTTTGCAAAAATTCTCAACAATGACCGGCATTTGTATGGTCAGACAGAAATTGATTTGCTGCATGATGTCTTGCCCACAGCAACTCAGACAGAGACTGATCAACACATACGGGGGGAAGCTGTCACAGTTTTTGTACGATCAGATGATGGCATGGATGATGAGGAATAGTAAAAGGAGGATAGTAATGAGTATATTTTGGATCTTTTATCGGCTTGTCATGATATTATATTACATTTCAATATGCTTTGGTAATAGGATGGTTTGGATTATCTGAACATTCAATTCAATATGAAAAAACTGCTGGGTAGCCGCAAGAATTACTGATAGAAAAACTCATTATACTACCTTGACAAAAGTCTGACACAAGATTGTCTAATGGAAAATTTAACCTGGATATTAGATTAACAATGCCTTGGGTATTCAGCTCAAATTAATCTTATGGCTCAAGGTTTTTTCAAGGTAGGCATGAATAAAGGCTTATTTAATAACGTCTAAGTACTTTGAAAAAACCTTGAAAAAATCTTTGCCAAGATTAAATTGAGGTCGCGGATCTATCCGTTTGGCAAGCTTATTTTCAGCTTGTGCCAGAACCGTGGTGTAGGTAGCCTGAATCTCTATGTGTGGGGTCATTGTTAAGTTTTGACATGATTGCCTGAAGGGCTTTGCTAATGGCTGCATTAGCCACTCAGTTCTCCACCAGCTCCTGCTCTAGCATTAGAAGTTTCTCTTTGGCATCTAATTCCAGCTGCATCATTGGGTAGGGAGAGTCACTTGCTGGCTCATTTGCAGCTATGGAGGAGGAAGGGGAATCAGGTATCCAGTATGTGAGTGAGGCAGTGCTCTCTGAACTGCAGTTGCCAAGACTGAAACTGCCTATGACTGTGCCATAACAGGATGCCCAGTCCTTGTTTTGGTAGAGGTTTGCTAATGTACAGCAGTGTCTGAGAGCTGTCACACAGTGCCTAACAACCTAGCAATGGGGGAATTCCTAAGTTCATTACTCATCTATGTACACAAGGGAGGGGACTTCACCTAGCAATGGGGGGATTCCAAAGAGGAAAATCTGAAGCCCCTTGCTAGTGATACCCATGCTCTATATACCCTGTGCCTACCCACTGCTTCTCTATCATACCCTACCCTTCCTCTGGGTCTGGCAGTATGATCCTCCAAACACTGTCCAGTACACAACACTGAGCCTCAGTTCACTCGGTCGTACTGACCAAAAAATATTTACTGATTAATCTCACACACTAGTGATAAGTCATTCCTCACTAGTATGTGGTCTCAGCTTGGCACATTCCATTCATTACTTGGTCCATTTCCTTTATCCCATCCCCTCTATCTTTGTTTATTCTTCTATTCCTGATCTTCCCCCTTTCCTGTATTACCTTGGGACATTTCTATTCACTTATTTTCAGTCGTGATCCTATTGTTTTATTTTCAGTCACTTCCTATTGTTTTATTTTTAGTCACATTCCTATTATTTTAATCTCGGCCATATTCTATTGTTCTACTCTGATTTATTTTCATTGTTTTATTCTTGGTAGTTATGAACAATACTTCCACATGGTCTCTATTAGGGAATGGCATTGGTCACCCATGGGTCAAATGTGGGTGACCAGCACCCAACCCATGGGAAACCCAAACCCATCAACCCATGGTTTTTTTCCCATGGGTTGACGGGTGTCAGGTGTGTGCCATACCTGCATGCCTGTGGCACATTTATGTCATATGTTGTGTTCTCACTGACACAAATGCGCTGTATACGCATGTGCCAATACAAACATGCTGTATGCGCATGCACTAATACAAACATGCAGTACATGCATGTTCTGACACAAATGTGCTGTACATGTACATGCTGTACGCATATGTGCTGACACAAACGCACTGTATACGTACGTGCCAACTCAAATGTGCCAACATGGACATGTTGTATGTGCATGTGCACATGCTGACATGAACATGTTGTACGTATGCATGTACAGCTCATTGGTGTCAGCACATGCATGTCATATGTGTGCAGTGTATGTGTGTCATATGCATGTGTGGCACATGCATGTCAGGAGCGAGTGTCCAGTTGGGTGTCATGCACATGCACACATACATGGTTGATGCACTGGGTTGGGCCAGGTCATGGGTGCTCTCGGCTTGACCCGCACCCAAACCCAAGGGCACCCGACCTGGTGACCCATGTGGGTTGGCCAAACCTGTGCTATTCCCTAGTCTTCATACCTTATTCTCTTTTTCCATGTCTTTGTCAAGCTTCAGTTACTGATGGACTTTGGTACTGCCGAGGGGTGTTGTCGAAGTATCGGGCGGACTATGGCCAAGTCCTGCAGGCCAAGAGTAGTGGTGTTGGCTTCAACATACTCATGCATTGCGCCCTACTTGCCATGCGTGCCACTGATTTGCAACAGACAGGTACTTGGGAGGATGCTGGTGATGCCAGCCCAAGTCGAGGACTTTACAGAGGAGAAGAAGGTAGAAGGGCCTAAGCTTAATCAATACCCAGAATGAGGAGATATGTACATGCATGTCCTACTTATATAGGTTAAGAAGCAACATGTGGAATAAGGAATGTGAGACAACAAGGTATGCAGAACATGTGGTTATTGTCCACAACAGATAAAATTAGAATGAAGGGATGCAAAACGGGGATAAAAAAAACAATAAGGGATAAGATAATAGAGACGTGGCCAAGGATAGGACAATAGAGAGTGGCCGAGTATAAAACAATGGAGTCGTGACTGAGGATAATACAAGGACAGAACGTCCCGAGGGGAGATGGACCGAAGGGTGAAGGCAAGGAGTGTGGATGGTGGATGTGCCAAGCCGAGACTGGCGTACCAAGTGTTATGCATGCGGTGTGGACACTTGGTCATGGATATAGGATGGTTGCTTGGTCGGCAATGCCGAATAGACAGGTCTCGGTACATGTATTTGACAGTCTTACACCACCCTGATCCCACATTGCTTCTTAACCTAAATAAGTAGCACATGTATGTAGATATTTCCTCATTCTGAATATCTGTCAAGTACATGTACCGAGAACCATCTACTCGGCAATGCCGCCAAGCAACCATTCTATATCCATGACCAAGTGCCCACACCGCATGCATAACACTTGGTACACCGGCCTCGGCTCCGTACATCCACCATCCACACTCATTGTCCTCACCCTTCGGTCCGCCTCACCATGCAACCTCCTGCCCTTGTGTTATCCTCAGGTACAGCCCTTATTTTATAATCGGGCACTTCCTATTGTTCTACCCTTGGCCACGTTCCTATTATCCTATCCTTTATTGTTCCATGCCCGTTTATATTCCTTCATTCTAATTTTACTCGTTGTGGACAATCACTGCATGCCCTGCATACCTTGTTGTTCCACATTCCTTATTCCACATGTCACTTCTTAAACCTATATAAGTAGGACATGCATGTACATATTTCCTCATTCTGGTTATTGGCTAGGCTTAGGCCCTTCTACCTTCTTCCCTTCTGTTAAGTCCTCGACTTGGGCTGGCATCACCAGCATCCTCCCAAGTACCTGTCTGTTACAAATTGGTGGCACGTACGGTGAGTAGGGCACAACACATGAGTACGTTGAAGCCAACACCACCCCTCTTGGCCTGCAGGACTTGGCCATAGTCCGCCCAACCTTTTGGCAGCACCCCTTAGCAGTACCAAAGTCCGTCAGTACCTGAAGCTTGACAGGAGGTACTCAGACTGAGGAACTATGTACATGCATTCACTACTTATATAGGCTAAGAGGTAGAATGTAGAATAAGGGTGGCATAAGACATGGAGAAAAGAATAAGGTACATGTGGAGGTATTGAATAGAACAATAAGATGTAAATGAGAATAAAACAATGAGATATGACCGATAATAAACAAGTAGGAGTGTGAGGGAAAATAGAACAATAGAGGGTGGCTGAATGTCAAGCTTCGGGTACTGATGGACTTTGGTACTGCCGAGGGTTGTCGGGCGGACAATGGCCAAGTCCTGCAAACCAAGAGTAGTGGCGTTGGCTTCAACGTACTCGTGCATTGCACCCTACTTGCCGTGCATGCCACTGATTTGCAACAGACAGGTACTTGGGAGGATGCTGGTGATGCCAGCCCAAGTCGAGGACTTTACAGAGGGGAAGAAGGTAGAAGGGCCTAAGCCTAGTCGATACCCAGAATGAGGAAATATGTACATGCATGTCCTACTTATATAGGTTAAGAAGCGACATGTGGAATAAGGAATGTGGAACAACAAGGTATGCAGAGCATGCGGTTATTGTCCACAATGAGTAAAATTAGAATGAAGGATGTAAACGGGCATAGAACAATAAAGGATAGGATAATAGGAATGTGGCCGAGGATAGGACAATAGGAAGTGCCTGACTATAAAACAAGGGCTGTAACTGAGGATAACACAAGGGCAGGAAGTCCGGAGGTGAGGCGGACCAAAGGATGAGGACAAGGAGTGTGGATGGTGGATGTACCAAACCGAGATGTGGGCACTTGCACTTGGTTGTGGATATAGAATGGTTGCTCAGTCAGCATTTCCGAGTGGACGGTTCTCGGTACGTGTACTTGACACTGAATATAACACAATAGGGCCGTGATCAAATGATAGTGAATAGTGAATGTCCCGAGGGTAAACGGGCAAAGGGAAGGATGGGGAATAAAAGAATAATAAAGAATAGGAGGGACGGGGTAGGAAAAGTGACCCAAATAATGAACCAAATGTACCAAGCTGAGACCACGTACTAGTGAGGAATGACTTATCACTGGCATGTGGGATTAACAATAAGGGTCATTCGGTCGGTACTACTGAGTGAGCCAGAGCTTGGTATTGTGGGCTTGACACTTCCTCCCTCCTGTCTGAAGTCCTCTACTTGGGCCAACACTCTTGGCACTCTCCTGAGTTTCTCTTCTATCTGAAATCAGTGGCATGCATGGAAAGTAAGGCACAACACACAAGTATATTGAAGCCATGCCACCTCGATCGGTCTACTGGACTTGGCTGATTTCCCAGCCAGCATCATGAAGTCAGAACTATTGTAATAGTACTCAGCCCACACATCATCCACATTTTTGGTGCCTGACAAACACCCACAGGCCCGATCCTCTGGTTCAAGATATCAGGTTGTCAGCTTGGCATACAATGGGAAGGTTGGTTGGTTATTGAATCTTAGACAGAGGCATCTTGAGTTTCCCTGCCTCTCAGCTCGTCCATTGCCTCAGCCAATGTTCTCAGGTTCCCTCATCTTGCTCCCCAACCCTCTCTCCCACAGGTATGTCTCTCATTGTCCGTGGGTCCCAAAGTCATCAGGGTCATCAGCCGCTGGGCTGAGACCTCAGCTGCCTGCATTTGCCTATTGACTGAGTGGTTGGTGCTTGGCTTAGGGAAAAGGACCAGTAGTCCCCTGACAATGCATGATTTGTGCATCCATCATACTTTCCAGCATAGCCTCCATCGACCACCGTTTCCACTCCCCCCGATACAACAGCCTTCCCGTCAAACTGCAGCTGGTGTACAAAGGTACTAAGTCTCATACTCGGCAGCTTCTTTCTTGGTTTACCTCTGTGCTCTCTCTTCCGCATCCACAGATACCGTTCCCATATATTCCGAAGAATTACTGCTCAAGCCGAACAGTTGCTTTTTCCTCAGTCCTTGATCAGCACCGCCGAAGTTCAAAATGAGATGCATGTCATGGGGTCAAACAAATGTGGCCAAGCAAGTGGCAGTATCAGCTTGTTCGCCATCTAATCAGACAACCTGCCCTAAGAGCGATGATGTTCTTGCCTGATCGGGGTTTCAATATTTTTGGAGTGTATGAAATGAATGCCGTGGTCACCGATCAAGTGTTCCCTGACTTGTCAGAACCTAATATGCCTTCGAATTTGAGAGGCTGCTGCGATCTGCTTCTTGGAAATCTGTCGCACATCTCGTCTCTTCATGAGTAGCGCCGTCATCACGGTCCCTGCCTGGATGTTCAAGCAGGTCAAGTAGGATTTAGGCATATACCCGCACCGATGCTTGCGAATATTTTCCAGACTATGGCACCTCAGGCGCATGCCGACGATGATTTCATTGTCATGGGAGAGCATGAAGGTAAGCCATTTCAGGCACAGAACCTATGTGAATAGACTTTGATTGCCAGGGACACAGATTAAACTTTCTTTGTTCTCGTTTCGTCCTTATTGCGGTACTTATTGGTACCGTTATTCATTTTAATGCTTTTATTTTCCAGCAAACGTTAAGCCTTAGGAAAGCCGCGTGTGGTACATCCCGTCGTCCCATCATTGCATGATCACCCTCAAGTGCCAGCTTCACTATCCCTTACGCTGTCTGATGCAACGCATCCCTCCTGGCGTCTCTCGCAATTTTCACCACAAACACGGGTATCAATAGCCCTCTGGAGTTTGACCAATATTTTCAAATAAATTCTCGCTATCGGGATTATTATGAAAGTCGCTAGAGGTGGGAGGCTCAAGGTCAACAAGGAGAATCAATTGATGAGGTATGGATCGTCGCAGATCTCGTGGATGATGTACCCCACTGCTCTATCGACGTGCAGAGATGGGATGTTCACTTTGGGGTATTCTCGGTGTATAAGTACACTCTGATCACAATTATACGGCTAAGGCGATGTACAGTTATATGTCTCCCACAGCCGACATGTACGTACGAAGCGTTACACCATTTAGCATACCCTCCGTCAGCCACCACTTGCACTCCCCTCGATAAGACAGCCATCCAGTAGAACTGCGGCGTACAAGGGTACTACTTCTCATACTTGGCAGCTTCTGTCTTGCCTTACCTCTATGCTCTCTCGTCCTCATCCACAGATACTGTTCCCATATATTCGGAAGAATTACTGGGCACTGAATCGATCGCGGACCCTGGACGAGACATTGGATCAAACATCTGTGCTCTTCGAACTAGACGAATAACCCGTCATGGAGTCACTCCTGATCGTCCTTTGCAGCCGGGCTAAGTACGTCGTAGGTCTACAGACCCGCACATCATGCGCACCAACCGGCCCATGGTGGAGGTGATCCCGCGAGCAAAGGCATGCTCTGCAAGGACATCTTTGGGCAAGTCGACCAGCAAGGCACTGTGTTAACACGAAGGCATTCTATATATTTCTTTCTGTTCAACACGTGTATATCTAGATCTGATGGGATCACTAATGCATATACGCTCATAATCAAGTTACATATCGTCTCTCTGGATCCCTGGAAGATTGAGGGTGACAAGTGCAGATAATGGAGTACGCATCAGTCTCGTGCATTATGACACCGTGACAGCAGTGAGAAGATAATCGGAGCATTGGGTGGCATGTTATCGAATGAGCCAATACCTTGTACATCCACTCATGATAGAATTGAGGGGAAATATGCGCAGTTTAGCTTCGATAATCAGATTGATGATTTTTCTACCTTGTTTGATGATCGGTGGACGTTTCGTGATTCACTTTCAAGATTTACAACTACTTGTGCGATTGTGGAAGGGGTTGTTATTGAGGATGAAGACCTCTGATGCTCGAGTCTCCTTCGAGTAATCGTTGTAATACAAATCAGGCTTTGGGGGGGGCATTTTCGAGCTGGAAACCTTAATCAGGTGAGTGCTACGAGCATTCCATGTCTTCCAGAGAGGAACCGCCGGAACAAAACGGTGCAGCTGGTCGCTGATTGTTTCCCAACGACTATCCCCGAATATGATATATACATCCATTTATGTAGCACTCAAAATCCTCCAAATCGCCATCTGCCACCCACTGCACCCACTCACGGAATCCTGCGTCTTCACAACCATGTGCGCTTTGCACCACATTCTCCCAATTTCCTTCGTAATGATTAAACGTTGATGGTGTGCGTAATGCACAAGATGGTCGACCACTCTCTGATCTGCTACCATCCACTTTTCGGGCGGCCAGAAGCATCTCTCCGACAACGGGCAGTACACATTGTACTCCCTCGCGACCGCCAACCGTTGAGAGGTTGTGTTCACTTTCGCGTTCTCCATGAACAATACATTCTTTTCTATAGCATCTACCTCCCACATTGCGTGACACACCATCCAATGTAGGACTATCCGTGATCGCCCCATGGCTTTGTAGGGACAAAACTTACATTGACCAGCGGTTGATCGGTAAAAGGTTGTGATATTTTTTGGAATAGGAGGATTTGTGTGGAGATTATTGCGGTGTTCCTCTTTGGGCATGGCTTGGGCATGGAGATATCCTTCCTTGGAGCTGCCTTTCAATGGGTCCAGGGCAAGGAAAGGCCAATGTCATCAGATATTGGTGTCTCCTTTGTGACTATGGTTGGGTAGCTGTTTGGAGGACGAACTCAATGATCTACATATGCCTATTGGTCAAAGTAGTTGCTTTTTTTTCATGGAGAATGCACTCACTGGTTCCCTCCCTCATTTGGCACATAATCTGTCCAGCTCCCATGACCCCATTGTTCTCCATATGGGTCTGGGGTGAGATACTGGCCATCCATACCCATCTGCAAGATGGGTGTGCTCTATGGCTAAGATCCCTGACAGAGAAGCTATTGGTTCATTGATGCATGCAGCTGTAGCAACGCAGCCTGAGAGTGACAAGAAGAAAAAGTGAGAGAAGCTCAGACACAGACATGGACACAGACACAGAGACAATTGGAGGTTGCTAAGATAAGCCCTTGTAGTTACTTGAAGGCACCTATACAACCAAAGTGTCCACAACATTATGTAAACTAACAGCTTCTGATGAGATAACCCCTGAGCCTGCCACTGGCTTGATTATCGCATTGGAGAGAAGTACCAGATAGAGACTCCAACAAGATAAAGGTTTATTTGACAACACACCACCCAATGCTTGGATTGTCTTCTAAACTTGTGTCACAGCATTATAGTGCACAAGACTGATGCAGACTACATCATTATCTACACCTCTCACCCTCTATCCTGCCGGGTATCTGGAGAGAAGTTGGGTACCTTGGATATGAGCATATATGCATAGAAGTGACCCCATCGGATCCCGAGCTATGTGTTGAACGGAAAGAAATATATGGGATGCCTGCAGTGAAAACACCGTACCTAGCTGGTCGACTTTTCAACGATGTCCCTACTGAGCATGCCTTTGGCTCGCTGGAGCACCTCCACCGATGACGATGCATCGCACGGTTGGTGCGCATGATGTGCTGGTCTCAGGCCCTACAACGCGTCCAGATGCGGACTGGAAAGCAGGGCTAGGAATAGCTCCGTATGGGTTTGTTTGTGTGCTTCGAAGAGCGCAAACGTGTGTTCCAAGGCTTGTCACAGGTCCCCCATTAATTTAGTGGGTAGTAATTCTTCAGACTCTATGGAAGGGGCATCTGTGGATGGGGAGAAGAGAGCATAGAGGTAAGGTAAGACAGAGCCTACTTTTTTAGGAGAGTTGGCACCCTTGTATGCTGGGCTGGAGTGTGATGGGTGGGCTGTTATCTCTGGGGAAGTGGAAGAGCCAGACAGAGGCAATGGTAGATAGTGTACTCATCATATGTACATGACAGCTGTGTTGGGGCCTTATAATCAAACCATCCACAATGATATGTAACTAACACATACACAGCTGTTTAGCTAGCATGAAAAATCCTCCAAATTGCCACCTGCCAAGGGGTGCATCCATGCACAGGATCCTGCCTCCTCAGGATCATGTGCATTTTGCACCATGTTCTCCCATCTTGTTCTGAGAACACGATTTGCTGGTCCTTGGCGCACCGCAGCAGATGGGCCATCACTTTTGCCTCTGTCACGACCCACTTTTCGCGCGGCCAGAGACATCCCTGCGTAAATGGGCAGTACACTCTGTATTCCTTTGCGATCGCCAATCTGTGAGGCGATGTGATTACCTTGGCCCTCTGCATTGACAATATCTTCTTTTCTATTGCTTCAACTTCCCACATTGCATGAGAGATCATCCAATGTTGTGCTATCTTTGTTGGCCCCGGGGAGTTATAAGAACAAAGTTTACATCCACCAGCTGGTGACAGGTAAAAGATTCTGAGAAGCTTGGGAACCCGACGAGCGTTGCTAGGATTCTTGCCGTGTTCCTGGTTGTCCAATTGGTCTAGAGAGGCTGTCGCTTTGGAGGACGCCAATGTCCTCTGAGTGTATTTGCCAACATTGCGAGTTTTGTTTTGGGAATGTTGGGAGCACGAACCAAACGACCTGTCCATGCCCAATGGTCAAAGCAATTGGTTTCGTGATGGAGAAAGCACTCACTGATCCCCTGCCTCATCTTTGATGTACTTTGGCCGTGATCCCTCACTAAGGAGCTCACTTGGTGCTAGATCTGCTTTTGCGGCGGCGAGATCATCTTCATCACTGCTGTCCGCGCCCGCCTGCAAGATAGACGCACTAGCAAACACCGACATTAGTTCTCCAGCGATGACACTCGATACCATGGTTTACCAAGGGATCACACTAGATACCAGCGAGGAGGAACCCTCATTAGAATTTCGGTTGTGAAATTGTTTGTAACCTTGACAGGGAGAGAGTGGCGATCAAGTTCGCATATGATGCTGTTGAATTGAAATAGCTTACGTACTCGCAGTTCCCTGGATGAGACAGGTCGACGAGGCATCGCCATCTCTACCAAGCAATGTTGCTGTGGGTGGCGTTTGGACCCAGGATATCGTTTTCTTCCGGCCATCAAAGTGACTAAAGTTAATAAGATTGTAAGAAGTCGAGTGACCTAGATGGGATCAGCGACTGACTCGTTATCTTGTTTGCCGTTGGATACGAAAATCATGAGTGGCCACAGGGGAAGGGGGGATGAAGGCAAGTAATGATTAGTGACTGAGAAGTCTGTTAGTTTATATCTGCGCGGTTAGAAGCCACGTATCAAACAATTCAAATCTTTAAGGTTCAGGGGCGTTGGTTGTATTTTACCCATGCACCAATGAAACTCATTCAATGACAACAGGCTCCGATATTTTTGACAGAGACTCTACAATATATTCCTTCTGAAGCCAGAGTGTTGGTAGGTTGAATGGTTCATGCATTTGGCTGCGCAGCACACCATGATAATGCTGCGTGTTTGTAACACAGCGGAGTTTGTAATGTATTTATTATCAGGCCAAAATAGGCATTTAAGGTAGCGGACAAACGGTTTCCGCTAAGGTCACGTGAAGTGACAGTCACGGTCACACGCTAAAATTTTCATTGTCAAAATAATTTTTGAAAAAAATATTGTATTCTGCTACAGAGGATGGCAATTTTTTTTGGAAATAATGATTGAGCTACACTATATAATATCAGCCTTGTCCGACTCAGCTAGAATAGTATCTAGCAAGGTACGGTAACCTCGGTATTTCCAACTGGCCCAAGCTGCTTGAGAACTGCATCTATAAACTGTAATGATCTTGTGGAGAATCTGAAAGAAACAAGTGTCAATGACTGAATGAAGCAGCATACAAATGCAATGGGAGTATAACAGATAAGTGAGATAAGTGCATGACATACCCTCTCGTTGAATCCAAGGGCATAGCATTCAGAGCAAGAATAACATTTCTTTCAAAATTAGCCTCTGATGATGATGCAGGAAACTCACAGTACACCCTCTTAGCAAATCTCCAGTATCATTGTTCAATGAAGCTGACCTCACCATTGAATTTTGGATAGAAAATCATCTGGTACCCATGTGATTTAACAAGTTCCTCAAGTTTGGATTTCTGCCCAACAAAATCTGGTTCATTGAATAGAATCTGATGGCAACAGCAGTTGGTTTGCCCAGGTACACACTTAAGCTGTTGGCATTGTGCCAATAAGTGTGTGGGATCTGACAGATATACTCCATGATCAATATGTTCCTGGATAATTATGTACATGCCTTTGAACAAACCAGCCTGTGGATGGCCAATTGGAAAATACAATGATTGTGGGGTGTCATCAAGAAATCACCCATCCTGCATTGGGACTTTGTGTACTGTGCAATTGGGACCTTTGACACTGCACAGAAAGTTGGTGGCTATATCCTTAGAAGGTTTGACAGGCATGTGCTTGGCTGAAAGTACATTTGAGCGACATGCTGTGTGAGTTTTGGCATTATCATAAAAAAAACACATGTGTGTCGTCAGGGTAATCCTTATCAAGAATGTCCATAGTTTGATTTGTCTGTTTAAGGATTCTATCATTGGTGAAGTAAACATCACGATTCTTTCCTGCTTTCAACATAACCCTACTCCTGTCATTGCTGAAAATCATTCATAAGCATGTGGTTTTCTTTGCAATATTGCTTGCAACTGACTCACCTATTTTTTGCTTGCAACCAGCCATAGTCTGGTGATACAAAATCTGCGACCATTTGTGATGGCCCTTCACCTTTTGGATATGGTTTTGCACTCTCACTTGAGTGAACCTAACATAAAACACAATGATCATGTGCATAAAAGGTTGACTCATCATACACCCAGATTACAATCCACTAACCTGAGCCCAGTGAACCAGGTAGCAGTCCTGGTCCAGGCTTATCCAAGGCTTTGGCTGCCTTCCAACTGGTTTCAAGTATTCCAGCCTTGGTCCATTGGCATATATGGGGTCGGATAGAGGCCACAAATGGGAGAAAGATATTTTGTCGGTAAGCAACAACATCTTCATGCTCATGGCTATCCTTATATTGACCTTTTGGCTCTTTCTTCCAACAGTAATCCATTTTTGCCATCCACCTACATGCTGTTCATTCAGAAATCGAGTTTTTCAAGTTAAGCCTCTCCTTCATTTCTGGTGTATGAAGGAACTGAACCACATCCATGGTGCAGACATATTTGCCTTTTGATTACAGGTGCAAACAGGTTTCTTGTGCCAAATCTTCATCCTCCAGAATTGTTGATTTGAATTGCCCATACTCATGTTTTGGTAGGTTTGTTAGATCACGGATGACATTGTGTGTCCACTCACATAGTCGTCTTGTGATCCATTCTGGGTTCTTGCCTACAATGCTTGCTGCTTGCTTAGATGCTACAATCCATCCTTGGTATCCATTAAAGCAATAAATGCTGTCAAGTGCACGTACCAAGGCCCGGTAGTTTGGCAGTGCTGGCCAAGTACCTAGCCGGTGACCAAGCAACATACTTAATACACTGTCCCCAGTTCAGCACATCCCTCGTTACCATTCCTCATCCCCATTCCTTATCTACCTTATCCTACTCACCAACCCAACAATCCTACCTGTTCCACTCCTTGTCCCCCAACCCATCTTACCTTGAGACATCTTATCCTTGTCTTAATTTCGGCTATGACCCCCTTGTTTTATAATCGGCCACTCCCTATTGTCCTATCCTTGGCCATGTTCCTATTATTCTATTTTCATTGTCCCATCCCCATTTACATTCCTTCATTCTAATTATACTCGTTATAGACAATACCCACATGCCCTGCATACCTTATTGTCCCACATTCCTTATTCCACATGTTGCTTCTTAACCTATATAAGTAGGACATGTATGTACATATTTCCTCATTCTGGGTATTGACTAGGCTTAGGCCCTTCTACCTTCTTCCCCTCTGTTAAAGTCCTCGACTCGGGCTGGCATCACCAGCATCCTCCTGAGTACCTGTCTGTTGCAAATCGGTGGCATGCACGGCAAGTAGGGTGCAATGCACGAGTACATTGACGCCAATGCCACTACTCTTGGCCTGCAGGACTTAGCCATTGTCCGCCTGACCTTTCGGCAGTTCCGAAGTCTGTCAGTACCCGAAGCTTGACAAATGCAGAGGAAGTTACCCATTAGCTCAAGGTGTGTGTAGGGAATAGCACGGGTTTGGCCAACCCGCACGGGTCACCAGGTCGGGTGCCCTTGGGTGCAGGTGTGGGTCAAGCCCAGAGCACCCGTGACCCGGCCCAACCCGGCGCGTCAACCATGTACGCGTGCATGCACACGCGTACGACACCCAACCAGCCACTCGCTCCTATCGTACGTGTGCACGTACTACACGCATGTGCATACGACACACACACGCCGCACACGCATATGACACGCATGCGCCGCATGCACATACGACACACACGCGCCACACCGTATGACACGCATGCGCCGACACCAACGAGCCATATGTGCACGCGTACAACATGTTCGTGTCGGCGCGTGCACATACAGCACGTTTGCGCATGCGCATACAACGCATCCATGTCGGCACGTATGCATACAGCGTGTTCGTGTCGGCACGTACACGTACAGCATGTTTGTGTCGGCACATTCGTGTCAGCTCGTTCATGTCGGCACGTTCATGTCGACGTGTCCGTGTACTGTGGTGCATGCGCATACAGCGCATTCGTGTCAGCGCGAATGCGATGTACGACACGAACGTGCCGCAGGCGTGTGGGTGCGCCACGCACCCGACACCCGTTGACCTGTGGGAAAAAACCCATGGGTTGATGGGTTCGGGTTTCCCATGGGTCGGGTGCGGGTCACCCACATTTGACCTGTGGGTGACCCGTGCCATTCCCTAGGTGTGTATGAAGTGTGTAATCAAAGCCTGGGTCCATATAGCCATCACCTGCCTTCCTTTCTGGCTGTAGAATTTGCTTAAGATCTGAAATTCATAGGTTGACAAGGTCAGGATTTGGTGATGGTGTAGGTGATGGTCATGATGGAGTCCACTCTGGCATAGTTTCAACATTGTCCTAAACAACCTAAGGAATGTCGCCCAGGTTATCCTCCTCTCACTCTGTTCCATTAACTTGGGTAACTATAGGTATGTCATCTTCTTCCCCATCTGTTGTCTCCAATATTATACTCCCTTCATCTGAATCTGAATTTATTTCAACTTCCTTGAGAGCAGGTGGCTGCTTTGATGACATGCCATCAGGAAGGACACATATATCTGTAGGGTGCAAACTTGCATCTCACCCCTGAGAGACCAATCTCAGTATATTGTAATTATATATCGATTTTAGTATCACTCAGTGCGCTTTTGAATTCTAAATTTTCCTCTCATTTATTTGTATTTTTACCCTCAATATTGAGGGAGTTATTCATTCCTTTCTATGTACGCTACTTACAGGCGCTTACCCACACACAATGCAACGCGCATGGCCAGCTCCCTGGATTGGGACCGGCAGCCTGGCTCAAACCTTTGATAGGGTCAAAGGCCGGTTGCAGGGTATATGCGGGTGAAACACAACCCGCGCATGCCTCCCTCCTCAGTTGTTGACTACACTGAGGAGGTGAGTTGTATAATATTATGTACAAAGCCTCAGGGCTAATTTCTCTTTTATTTCTTTTGTAAGATAAATAAAATAGGTATATTTTCCGAATATACACTCAGTTGTTGACTACACTGAGGAGATAAATAAAATAGATTGCCTATAAATTCTTCAAACCTACTGCAATTTACTCATAATCTCATCAATATCACCAAAACCTCCATCATACATTTTTGCTGTCCAGTCCTGTTGTTTCTTTTTATTGTGCTGTGGTGTCCATATGGATTGGACTGTGCCTTTGTTCTTGTATGGTCCCTATTGCTTAGTTTTGTCATTGCTTTGTGATCCAAATAATTTTGCCAATTGTTTTTTCCCTTTTGCAAGCCACTACTTCTCAAGGCCATTGAGGTCATCCACTGGGACATCATTTTCCACTGACAGCTGAGACAAAGTAGATGCTGATGAACCTTGGCTTTGTGAGAAATCTCTACTGAATGATAGGCTTTCAGATCCCTCTCTATTGAAATCAGGTTGCGCATTTTCTGCTTCTGTAGGGAAATTCTTTTCAACAATTCATCCTGAACAGATCAAACAGTTAAATATTGATGGAATGGGTCCCAAGGTTAGACACTGTCTGGCTTTTTTAAGAACACAAGCGGCGAGATTCTTAGCATGCAAAGCTCAGCGAGTTGAAACTTCGCAGAGGTTCAGGCATGGGGCTTGGCCTCAACTTATGTGCTATGCCTTCCAATCTCCTTGGTCCCTAACTTCAGACAGAGGTTTTAGAGTGGAGTGAGGTCATAGAAACTTGTTGACAAAGCTGGGAGAGTACAACAAAAGCTCGGAGAGTGAGTGAGGTTTGCTGGTCGAATTCTAAGTTGATTATCAGACTACTGAACTTCTATATTACATGCGTATTTATACTAGTACATATATATGTACTGGTGCTATAGTGCTCTGCTGTCAAGTCCACGATACCGAGCTCTAGTTCACTTGGTAGTACCAACCGAATGACCCTTACTATTTAATCCCACACACCAGTGACAAGCCACTTCTCACCAGCATGTGGTCTCAGCTCGGTACATTCAGCACATCATTTTGGTTCACTCTCCCTACCCCATCCCCTCTATTCTTTATTATTCTTTTATCCCCCATCCTTTTCCTTACCTTTTTCCCTTCAGGACAATTGCTATTCACTTATTATTTGGTCACAGCCCTATTGTATTATGTTTGGCCGATTTTCCATTGTTCTATTCTCATCCACTCTCATATTATTCTATTCCCTGCCATATCTCATTATTCTATTCTTGTTTACTCTGGAAGCCCTTCTGGAAGTATTTAGCTAAGTGCCTGACACATGGACTTAACACCATTTTAGAATGCACTGGACTTTGTCTTCTGCCATAGTGAGCCCCTCAGGTGACAACATGTACCTGAGGTATTCCACCGAGGTTTGGTGGAAGGAACACATATCTTTGCAGGCATATAGGCTGTGCTTTGATAATCATTGCAAAACTTCTCTGATGTGTTCAATGTGTGAGGTCTCATCATCAGAGTAGATGAGGATGTTGTCCAAGTAGACGATGGTGAAGATATCCAACAGATCACCAAAGATGTCATTCATGAATCACTGGAAGGCTGCTGGGGTGTTTGAGAGACCAAAGGGCATAACGGGCCACTTGAAGGATCCATAGCAGGTCCTGAAGGCTGTTTTCCATTTGTCTCCTTCTGCGATTCGAATGAGGTGATAGGCATTTGGAGGTCAATCTTTGTATAGATGCAGGATTTCTTGGGAGCATCTAAAAGGTTAGAGATTAGTGGGAGTGTTAAAATAAAGGGACTGAAATACTATCTCAGTCTCTTGGAAAAGAGCTC
Organism: Chroogomphus rutilus; assembly: GCA_003314275.1. Lineage (NCBI taxonomy): Eukaryota > Fungi > Basidiomycota > Agaricomycetes > Boletales > Gomphidiaceae > Chroogomphus > Chroogomphus rutilus. The sequence continues at coordinate 17,347 of QLPI01010394.1, forward strand.
ATATTAGAAGTATTTAGCTACCTGAAATACTATCTAAAAGAATGATCAACAATTGTATGAAATATGAGAATAAACTTGAACTCATACCTCAGTCTCTTGGAAAAGAGCTGAGGTCACAGAGTCACACAACTGCAAAATACAATGGCAAATTCAAACTCCTATCAAAGGCAGATATCAGAAATAATAATGAATAGAACCCATACCCTCTCTCCAATACCATCAGATCCTGGTTGCCAGGGATAAGGAAAAGAGATGTTTGGGCTGAATATCAAATCCTTAACAGGGAACAGGTAGCGGTCTTTCTTTGTGATTCTGTTAAGACCTTGGAAGTCTACACAGAGTCATAAGGAACCATTCTTTTTCCATACAAATAAAATGGGTGACCCATGCAAAGAGTGGGATGGGTGGATGAAGCCCATGTTGAGTGTTGAGGTGTTCATCAAAGAATTTGTGGAGTGATTGAAGTTCAGAAACCAAGAGCGAATAGATGGGGCCAAGCAGAGGTGAGGTCCCTTCCTGTCAAGTACACATACCAAGACCCGTTAATTGGGCAGTGCTGACCGAGCAGCCATCCTATGTCCATGTCCAAGTGTCCATGCCACATGCATATCACTTGGTATGCTGGTCTCAGCTTGGCATATCCACCACCCACACTCCTTGCCATTACCCCTTGCATACTCTACACAACTCATCATCCATTAATCCTGCCACACCTACTCCTCATCCTTCGATCTGCCTCACCTTGGGACTTCCTGTCCTTGTATTATTCTCGGCCATGGCCCCATTGTTTTATAGTCGGGCACTCCCTATTGTCCTATCCTTGGTCATGTTTCTATTATCCTATCTTTTATTGTTCTATTTCCATTTGTATCTCTTCATTCTAATTTTACTCATTGAGGACAATACACACATGCTCTGCATACCTTATTTTCCCACATTCCTTATTCCACATGTCGCTTCTTAAACCTATATAAGTAGGGCATGCATGTACATATTTCCTAATTCTGGGTATCAACTAGGCTTAGGCCCTTCTATTTTCTCCTCCTCTGTTAAGTCCTCTACTTGGGCTGGCATCCTCGGCATCCTCCCGAGTATTCCATCTGTTGCAAATCAGTGGCATGCATGGAAGAGTAGGGCACAATGCACGAGTATGTTGAAGCCATAGCTACTACTCTCGGCCTGTAGGACTTGGCCACTTCTATCCAACATCTCAGCATTCCTGAAGCCCGTCAGGTCCCGAAGCCTGACACTTCCTCGAGGTTGACCTTAAGGTTGTAAGACCTATGTGGAGCAAGTTTATTGCCTTGAACTTTGCTGAATACATTGGCAGAGTTGTAGAACTGTTCAGGGACATATTTCTTGATACTGTCTGGGGTTTTGGAGGAGCCAACCATTGTCATTCTGCGAGTGAATTTGTCGAGGTCAGCAAGGTCTAGTTGGAATGCCTGGGAGCCTTCAAGTTTGCAAGCATGCACAAATGAATCAGCATTGACTAGTGCTATCCAAGGAGCTGTCAACTTGTCAAGCTTCAGTAATGCCAAAGATGTGGGCAGGGAGTGGCCAAGTCCTGCAGGCCAGAAGTAGTGGCTTTGGCTTCAACGTATGCATGTGTCGCACCCTACATTCTGTGAGTGCCACTAATTTGGAACAGAAAAGATACTCAGAGAATGCCAAAGGTGCTGGCTTGAGTAGAGGATGTTACAGGAGAAAGGGAAGGTAAAGGGGCCTAAGCCTAGTTGATACCCAGAATGAGGAAGTATGTACATGCATGTCCTACTTATATAGGTTAAGAAGTGACATGTGGAATAAGGAATGTGGGACAATAAGGTATGCAGAGCATGTGGGGGTATTATCCACAATGAACAAAAATAGAATGGAGGAATGTAAACGGTGATAGAACAATAAATTAGAATAATAGGAATGTGGCCAAGGATAGGACAATAGGGAGAACCCGGCTATAAAACAATAGGTTATGACCGAGGGTAAAATGATGGTCAGATGTCCCGAGGGAAGATGGGTTGAGGATTAAGGAGCAGACGGGGTGGGATTAATGGATGGTAAATGGGGCAGAGTGGATGAGGGATGTAGTTGGGTCTGGCAGGTAGGGTTTCCTGAGGTTTTCCCACGCTATAATATCGGAGAGTCAAGTGTATGAATAGGGGAATAACTCCCTGGAATTTACTGTGATTTTAGATCTATTTATCACTAGGGAAAGTATTTCCCTATAGTGAATATACTGGGAGTTCAGTCCTGGGTTTACTCTCCACTTAGGTGCCGTACCAGGAAACTGGCCTGGGCGCCAAAGTGCCAGTTTATGGATTTGTGGCTCTCCCACAAGTAAGATATAATGTGTAGTGATGTAATATAATAGTATGATGTTGGAAACCCAACTGTGACCCGGCCTTACTGTACGACGAGTAGTTGGTGCTCTAGTCCTAAGTAGGAAACTGCACTCGGCGCTTAACCTTTGGTTCAGCGCGAGTGAGTAGATTTTAGTATAGCCTAATGGCTAGTGATATGGGGCAAAGACTATGATTGTAATTGCTTATTATGCTACTACAAGTTGCTAGTGCTTTATATAAAATAGACAACTTATTTATAAGTGAAAACTTCATGGAGTGAAGTTAGAAGCTTGCCCAATGTGGCCATATGCATGGTACACCCGCATATATGCAGTAGGGATGATATAGATGAAAACTTCACAGGGGAAGTGATAGAAATAGAATAAAATAGGAGATAAACTGAATAAGAAACCACATGCCAGTGTATCCCCTTCCCAATGTGTCCAAATAATATGAGCCGGCCCTGGGGCTAGGTATGGGGCCGTGTTATGACTCGGTAAAGCCGAGGAGTTGGTCAAGTCCTGCAGACCATTTTGGGGTGGCTAGGCTTCAACGTGCTCATGCATTCACCCTGCTGTTCTGTGCGTGCCACTGATTTAGACAGGAGAGAGGCTCGTGAAGGTGCTGAGGATGTCAGCTTGGGTGAAGGACTTTAGACAGGGAAGGGGTGGATGAGAGGGTATGAACCAAGTTGATATTCTGAGTGAGGAACTATCTACATACATCCTGCTACTTATATAGGTTCAGAAGCAAGATGTGGAACAGGGTGGCATAAGGAATGGAGAACAATAAGGTATGAAAAACCATGTGGAGGCATTGTCCACAGTGATCAAGAATAGATTAAGGAATGTAGGCGAGATTAGAATAATGGAATATGGCTGAGAATAAAATAATGAAGGAGTGGGTGAGAATAGAACAATAGAGGATGACTGAAGATAAAACAATAGGGCCATGACCAAGATAATGAGTGGTCATCTCATGTTTGGGAGAGAATGGGTGAGGGGATGAGAGGATAGTGAGGGGTGGAAGGGATAGGATAGGAGAAGTAATCTAGACAATGTACCGGGTGTGCTGAGCTGAGACCGCATGATAGTGAGGATAGTATGGGTAAAGGTCAGTTGGTCGGTCGGTATTACCAAGTGAACTGGAGCTCGGTATCATGGTCTTGACAGGCCGGGTAGACAGTGTCATGGAAAAGCCGCTCCTAAATTCATGAGAATATTCATGAATGTTTCTCATAGTATATATAACTTCAGTGTAATGTTGCGTCTTGATCTGAGGATGGCTGGAGGAGATATTCCAGTTTTGGTGTAGAAGATATATATAAATGACTCAATAATGCCTGGCTCTAACAAGGGATAGGGACAAGGAATGTGGATGGTGGATGTGCCGAGCCAAGACCAGCATACCAAGTAACTTGCATGTGGCATGGGCACTTGTACATTGTCAGGTCTCGGTACTGCCGATGGTACTGTCGGGACTGGCCAAGTCCTGCAGGCCAGTCGGGGTGGCTTGGCTTCAACATACTCATGCGTTGCACCCTGCCTCCTATGCATGCCACTAACTTGTAATGGAAAAGATACTCGGGCGGATGCCGAGGGTGTCGGCCTGAGTAAGGACTTCTGAACAGAAGGAGGAGAGTAGGGAGGCATAAACCTAGTTGATACTCAGACTGAGGAACTATGTACACACATCTACTACTTATATAGGCTGAGAGGCAGAATGTGGAATAAGGGTGGCATAAGACATGGAAAAAAGAATAAGGTATGAAGACCATGTGGTGGTATTGTCCACAGTGATTTAGAATAGAATAATGCGAGAGTAAGACAATGAAATATAAGCAGGTGAGATTTGTGGGAAAGAATAGAACAATAAGGAATGGCCAAGATATAAAACAATAGGGCCATGAGTAAGTGGCAATGAATAGTGAATGTCCTGAGGGTAAGCGAGTGAGGGGAAGGACAGGGAGCATAGGGATGATAAAGAATAGGGGGTTGGGGAAAGGATAATGAACCAGATGATGAACCGAGTATACCGAGCTGAAACTGTGCACCATGGGGGATGATATGAGTAAGGGTTGGTTGGTTGGTACTGCTGAGTAAGTCAGAGCATGGTGTGTGGTTGTGACATACGTGGATGTAGTCTGGTTGTCTGGTTGGCACTGCCAAATTACCGGACACTTAGTACATGTACTTGACACAACTTCAAAGGTGGCAAAGGTTCACAAGGAAGCAAGGTGCTACAATCTGAAGTAGCCGGAGGGGTTGGCACATGGGCTGGTTCTGAGGTCTTGAAGGTAATACTGCCCAATACCCAGTCAATCAATGGATTGTGGTGGGTGAACCAGTTGTAGCCAAGTACAGCAGAGCAACTGCCATCTAATGAAGTTACATAAGAAGTAACTGTCTGAATTTTGCTGGTTGGAAAATGAATAGGCAATGTAGTAGCCTGTGTGAGGGTTGAGTTAGTAGAGCTGTCAAATAGCTGCAGGAGAATTGGAGGTATGGAACTAGTAGGTAATGAATACTTTTGTCCTACTTGTGATTCTATGAAGCAGTCAGAAGAACCACACTCAACAAGCATGACTAATGGGATTTCAGACGTATGTAAACAGGACAGATTAAGTACTAAGGAGTCTTTTAAAGAAGTGGACACAGCATTCAAGAAAGGTATGCAAGTGAGGTCACTGCAATCCTCAGTTCATGTGGTACTGAGGTTGCTCTCTATTTTTTTGATTCCATAGCTGGGGTTTCATTCACCTCCGTCTCAGTGCCTGTCTTAGTAGTACAAGCTTTGGTGTTCAAGGAGTTGTCTGCATTCATAGTAGCCTTCAGGCAGTCCTTGACCATGTGGCCTTTTGAGGCACACAGGAGACAGAGACCTTGATCGATGCATCTCTGGCATTCCTCTGGCAGAAGTTTGCTATCTTTCCCGAGTTTTGATGAAAGGTAGGGCTGATTGGCAGTACTTGAAGACTTCAAGTTACCATTGTTGTTGTTGTTGGTCCCTTTATGGCTCCGCCAATTGTTGGAGTCATTAGAGGACTGGTTGTTGGACTGATTGGAGGCCTGCTGGTTGAATGTGGCTGAATTCAAACCTCAGTTTGGGTTTGCAAGGCTTTCATACTCCTTGCATTCCCAATATCTACTGTCAATTTCCAACGTGAACTGTCAAAGTTTGGCAAGGGACTTGAAGCGGGGGAAATGCAAGAGGCTGTCCTTGATTATTTTGGCCCAACCTTTGTACACCACATGAGCAAGGGCAGCATTGTTCCACTGGGTATAGGTGGATGCATGGGAGAAGTTGATGAAGTACCATGTGGCCTTATGATGTTCCTTCATGACTATTTTTTCAAGTTTAATTTCTTCTTGCACAGCATTATTGAATGGTCCAAAGTTTAGTTTGAGTTCAGAGTTGTCAAGCCCCCGATACCAAGCTCTGATTTACTTGGCAGTACCGACCGGCCGACCCTTACCCATATCATGTGTGGCCTCAGCTCGGTACATTCGGTTTATCGTTTGGTTCACT
>QLPI01010395.1:0-12060 GCA_003314275.1 Chroogomphus rutilus
AAGCTGACCTCACCATTGAATTTTGGATAGAAAATCATCTGGTACCCATGTGATTTAACAAGCTCCTCAAGTTTGGATTTCTGCCCAACAAAATCTGGTTCATTGAATAGAATCTGATGGCAACAGCAGTTGGTTTGCCCATGTACACACTTAAACTGTTGGCATTGTGCCAATAAGTATGTGGGATCTGACAGATATGCTCCATGATCAATATGTTCCTGGATAATTATGTGCATGCCTTTGAACAAACCAGCCTGTGGATGGCCAATTGGAAAATACAATGATTGTGGGGTGTCATCAAGAAATCGCCCATCCTGCATTGAGACTTTGTGTACTGTGCCATTGGGACCTTTGACACTGCACAGAAAGTTGGTGGCTGCATCCTTAGAAGGTTTGACAGGCATGTGCTTGGCTGAAAGTACATTTGAGCAACATGCTGTGTGAGTTTTGGCATTATCATAAAAAAAACACATGTGTGTCGTCAGGGTAATCCTTATCAAGAATGTCCATAGCTTGATTTGCCTGTTTAAGGATTCTATCATTGGTGAAGTAACCATCACAATTCTTTCCTGCTTTCAACATAACCCTACTCCTGTCATTGCTGAAAATCATTCATAAGCATGTGGTTGTTTTTGCAATATTGCTTGCAACTGACTCACCTATTTTTTGCTTGCAACCAGCCATAGTCTGGTGATACAAAATCCGCGACCATTTGTGATGGCCCTTCGCCTTTTGGATATGGTTTTGCACTCTCACTTGAGTGAACCTAACATAAAACACAATGATCATGTCCATAAAAGGTTGACTCATCATACACCCAGATTACAATCCACTAACCTGAGCCCAGTGAACCAGGTAGCAGTCCTGGTCCAGGCTTATCCAAGCCTTTGGCTGCCTTCCAACTAGTTTCAAGTATTCCAGCCTTGGTCCATTGGTATATATAGGGTTGGATAGAGGCCACAAATGGGAGAAAGATATTTTGTCGGTAAGCAACAACATCTTCATGCTCATGGCTATCCTTATATTGATCTTTTGGCTCTTTCTTCCAACAGTAATCCATTTTTGCCATCCACCTGCATGCTGTTCATTCAGAAATCGAGTTTTTCAAGTTAAGCCTCTCCTTCATTTCTGGTGTATGAAGGAACTGAACCACATCCATGGTGCAGACATATTTGCCTTTTGATTGCAGGTGCAAACAGGTTTGTTGTGCCAAATATTCATCCTCCAGAATTGTTGATTTGAATTGTCCATACTCATGTTTTGGTAGGTTTGTTAGATCACGGATGACATTGTGTATCCACTCACATAGTCGTCTTGTGATCCATTCTGGGTTCTTGCCTACAATGCTTGCTGCTTGCTTAGATGCTACAATCCATCCTTGGTATCCATTAAAGCAATAAATGCTGTCAAGTGCACGTACCAAGGCCCAGTAGTTTGGCAGTGCCAGCCAAGTACCTAGCCGGTGACCAAGCAACATACTTAATACACCATCCCCGGTTCAGCCCATCCCTTGTTCCCATTCCTCATCCCCATTCCTTATCTACCTTATCCTACTCACCAACCCAATAATCCTACCTGTTCCACTCCTCGTCCCCCAACCCATCTTACTTTGAGACATCTTACCCTTGTCTTAATTTTGGCTACGACCCCCTTGTTTTATAATCGGCCACTCCCTATTGTCCTATCCTTGGCCATGTTCCTATTATTCTATTTTCATTGTCCCATCCCCATTTACATTCCTTCATTCTAATTATACTCATTGTGGACAATACCCACATGCCCTGCATACCTTATTGTCCCACATTCCTTATTCCACATGTCGCTTCTTAACCTATATAAGTAGGACATGCATGTACATATTTCCTCATTCTGGGTATCGACTAGGATTAGGCCCTTCTACCTTCTTCCCCTTTGTTGAAGTCCTCGACTCGGGCCAGCATTACCAGCATCCTCCAGAGTACCTGTCTGTTGCAAATCGGTGGCATGCATGGCAAGTAGGGCGCAACGCACGAGTACATTGAAGCCAATGCGACTACTCTTGGCCTATAGGACTTGGCCATTGTCTGCCTGACACTTCGGCAGTTCCAAAGTCTGTCAGTACCCGAAGCTGTCAAGTACACATACCAAGGATCTGGTAACTCAGCGGTACCAACTAAAATACTCCGTTAGTAACCAAGTACAAGTCACTCGATGAGTTGTTCTCGGCTCAACGCACATATCAGTCACATTCCTCATTTCCATCCCATGCCTACTCCTCACCCCTCAGTCTGCCTCACCTCGGGACTTCCTTCCCTTGTGTTATCCTGGTTACAGCCCTTGTTTTATAATCGGGCATTTCCTATTGTCCCATCCTCAGGCACATTCTTATTATCCTATCCTTTATTGTTCTATGCCCGTTTACATTCCTTCATTCTAATTTTACTCGTTGTTGACAATGACCGCATGCTCTGCATACCTTGTTGTCCCACATTCCTTATTCCACATGTCACTTCTTAACCTATATAAGTAGGACATGCATGTACATATTTCCTCATTCTTGATATCGACTAGGCTTAGGCCCTTCTACCTTCTTCTCCTCTGTTAAGTCCTTGACTCAGGCCAGCATCATCAGCATCCCCCTGAGTATCTGTCTGTTGCAAATCCAGTGGCATGCATGGCAAGTAGGGCACAATGCACGAGTACGTTGAAGCCAATGCCACTACTCTTGGCCTGCAGGACTTGGTCATAGTCTGCCCAACCTTTTCGCCAACACCCCTTGGCAGTACCAAAGTCTGTCAGTACCTGAAGCTTGACAGAAGTCTGACAAATGCAGAGGAAGTTACCCATTAGCTCAAGGTGTGTGCCAAGTGTGTAATCAAAGCCTGGGTCCATATAGCCATCACCTGTCTTCCTTTCTGGCTGTAGAATTTGCTTAAGATCTGAAATTCATAGGTTGACAAGGTCAGGATTTGGTGATGGTGTAGGTGATGGTCATGATGGATTCCACTCTGGCATAGTTTCAACATTGTCCTGAACAACCTAAGGAGTGTTGCCCAGGTTATCCTCCTCTCATATATATCTACTGGTGCTATAGTGCTCTGCTGTCAAGTCCACGATACCAAGCTCCAGTTCACTTGGTAGTACCAACCGAATGACCCTTACCATTTAATCCCACACACCAGTGACAAGCCACTTCTCACCAGCATGTGGTCTCAGATCGGTACATTCAGCACATCTTTTTGGTTCACTCTCCTTACCCCATCCTCTCTATTCTTTATTATTCTTTTATCCCCCATCCTTTTCCTTACCTTTTTCCCTTCAGGACAATTGTTATTCACTTATTATTTGGTCACAGCCCTATTGTATTATGTTTGGCCAATTTTCCATTGTTCTATTCTCATCCACTCTCATATTATTCTATTCCCTCCCATATCTCATTATTCTATTCTTGTTTACTCTGGAAGCCCTTCTGGAAGTATTTAGCTAAGTGCCTGACACATGGACTTAACATCATTTTAAAATACACTGGACTTTGTCTTCTGCCATAGTGAGCCCCTCAGGTGACAACATGTACCTGAGGTATTCTACCGAGATTTGGTGGAAGGAACACATATCTTTGCAGGCATATAGGCTGTGCTTTGATAATCATCGCAAAACTTCTCTGATGTGTTCAATGTGTGAGGTCTCATCATCAGAGTAGATGAGGATGTTGTCCAAGTAGATGATAGTGCAGACATCCAACAGATCACCAAAGATGTCATGCATGAATCACTGGAAGGCTGCTGGGGTGTTTGAGAGACCAAAGGGCATAATGAGCCACTTGAAGGATCTATAGCAGGTCCTGAAGGCTGTTTTCCATTTGTCTCCTTCTGCGATTCAAATGAGGTGATAGGCATTTGGAGGTCAATCTTTGTATAGATGCAGGATTTCTTGGGAGCATCTAAAAGGTTGGAGATTAGTGGGAACAGGTAGTGGTCTTTCTTTGTGATTCTGTTAAGACTTCAGAATTCTACACAGAGTCGTAAGGAACCATCCTTTTTCCATACAAATAATATGGGTGACCCATGCAAAGAGTGGGATGGGTAGATGAAGCCCATGTTGAGTGTTGAGGTGTTCATCAAAGAATTTGTGGAGTGATTGAAGTTCAGAAACATAGATGGGGCCAAGCAGAGGCAAGGTCCCTTCCTGTCAAGTACACATACCGAGACCTGTTAATTCGGCAGTGCCGACCGAGCAGCCATCCTATGTCCATGTCAAGTGTCCATCTTGGTACGCTGGTCTTGGCTTGGCATATCCACCACCCACACTCCTTGCCATTACCCCTTGCATACTCTACACAACTCATCATCCATTAATCCTGCCATACCTACTCCTCATCCTTTTATCTGCCTCACCTTAGGACTTCCTGTCCTTGTATTATTCTCGGCCATGGCCCTATTGTTTTATAGTCGGGCACTCCCTATTATCCTATCCTTGGTCATGTTTCTATTATCCTATCTTTTATTGTTCTATTTCCATTTGTATCTCTTCATTCTAATTTTACTCGTTGAGGACAATACCCACATGCTCTGCATACCTTATTGTCCTACATTCCTTATTCCACATGTTGCTTCTTAAACCTATATAAGTAGGGCATGCATGTACATATTTCCTCATTCTGGGTATCAACTAGGCTTAGGCCCTTCTACCTTCTCCTCCTCTGTTAAGTCCTCTACTTGGGCCAGCATCCTTGGCATCCTCCCGAGTATTCCGTCTGTTGCAAATCAGTGGCACGCATGGAAGAGTAGGGCACAATGCACGAGTACATTGAAGCCAAAGCCACTACTCTCGGCCTGTAGGACTTGGCCACTTCCATCCAACATCTCGGCATTCCTGAAGCCCATCAGGTCCCGAAGCCTGACACTTCCTCGAGGTTGACCTTAAGGTTGTAAGACCTATGTAGAGCAAGTGTATTGCCTTGAACTTTGCTAAACACATCAACAAAGTTATAAAACTGTTCAGGGACATGTTGCTTGATACTGTCTGGGGTTTTGGAGGAGCCAACCATTGTCATTCTGCGAGTGAATTTGTCGAGGTCAGCAAGGTCTAGTTGGAATGCCTGGGAGCCTTCAAGTTTGCAAGCATGCACAAATGCATCAGCATTGACTAGTGGTATCTGAGGAGCTGTCAACTTGTCAAGCTTCAGTAATGCCAAAGATGTGGGCAGAGAGTGGCCAAGTCCTGCAGGCCAGAAGTAGTGGCTTTGGCTTCAACATACACATGTGTTGCACCCTACTTTCTGTGAGTGCCACTAATTTGGAACAGAAAGATACTCAGAGAGTGCCAAAGGTGCTGGCTTGAGTAGAGGACTTTACAGGAGAAAGGGAAGGTAAAGGGGCCTAAGCCTAGTTGATACCCAGAATGAGGAAGTATGTACATGCATGTCCTACTTATATAGGTTAAGAAGCAACATGTGGAATAAGGAATGTGGGACAATAAGGTATGCAGAGCATGTGGGGGTATTATCCACAATGAACAAAAATAGAATGGAGGAATGTAAACGGTGATAGAACAATAAAAATTAGAATAATAGGAATGTGGCCAAGGATAGGACAATAGGGAGAACCTGGCTATAAAACAATAGGTTATGACCAAGGATAAAATGATGGTCAGATGTCCCGAGGGAAGATGGGTCGAGGATTAAGGAGCAGACGGGGTGGGATTAATGGATGGTAAATGGGGAAGAGTGGATGAGGGATGTAGTTGGGTCTGGCAGGTAGGGTTTCCTGAGGTTTTCCCGTGCTATAATATCAGAGAGTCAAGTGTATGAATAGGGGAATAACTCCCTGGAATTTAATGTGATTTTAGATCTATTTATCACTAGGGAAAGTATTGCCCTATAGTGAATATACTGGGAGTTCAGTCCCAGGTTTACTCTCCACTTAGGTGCTGTACTGGGAAACTGGCCTGGGCGCCAAAGTGCCAGTTTATGGATTTGTGGCTCTCCCACAAGTAAGATATAATGTGTAGTGATGTAATATAATAGTATGATGTTGGAAACCCAACTGTGACCTGGCCTTGCTGTATGACGAGTAGTTGGTGCTCTAGTCCTAAGTAGGAAACTTCACTCGGCGCTTAACCTTTGGTTCAGGGCGAGTGAGTAGATTTTAGTATAGCCTAATGGCTAGTGATATGGGGCAAAGACTATGATTGTAATTGCTTATTATGCTACTACAAGTTGCTAGTGCTTTATATAAAATAGACAACTTATTTATAAGTGAACACTTCATGGAGTGAAGTTAGAAGCTGGCCCAATGTGGCCATATGCATGGTACACCCGCATATATGCAGTGGGGATGATTTAGATGAAAACTTCACAGGAGAAGTGATAGAAATATAATAAAATAGGAGATAAACTGAATAAGAAACTACATGCCAGTGTATCCCCTTCCCAATGTGTCCAAATAATATGAGCTGTCCCTGGGGCTAGGTATGGGACCATGTTATGACTCGGTAAAGCCGAGGAGTTGGTCAAGTCCTGCAGACCATTTCGGGGTGGCTAGGCTTCAACGTGCTCGTGCGTTGCACCCTGCTGTTCCATGTGTGCCACTGATTTAGACAGGAGAGAGGCTCGCAAAGGTGCTGAGGATGTCAGCTTGAGAAAAGAACTTTAGACAGGGAAGGGGCAGATGAGAGGGTGCAAACCAAGTTGATATTCTGAGTGAGGAACTATCTACATACATCCTGCTACTTATATAGGTTAAGAAGCAAGATGTGGAACAGGGTGGCATAAGGAATGGAGAACAATAAGGTATGAAAAACCATGTAGAGGCATTGTCCATAGTGATCAAGAATAGAATAAGGAATGTAGGTGAGATTAGAATCATGGAATATGGCTGAGAATAAAATAATCAAGGAGTGGATGAGAATAGAACAATAGAGGATGACCGAAGATAAAACATTAGGGCCATGACCAAGATAATGAGTGGTCATCTCATGTTTGGGGGAGAATGGGTGATGGGATGAGAGGATAGTGAGGGGTGGAAGGGATACGATAGGAGAAGTAATCTAGACAATGTACTGGGTGTACCAAGCTGAGACCACATGATAGTGAGGATAGTATGGGTAAAGGTCAGTTGGTCGGTCAGTATTACCAAGTGAACTGGAGCTCAGTATCATGGTCTTGACAGGCCGGGTAGACAGTCTCATAAAAAAGTCGCTCCTAAATTCATGAGAATATTCATGAATGTTTATCATAGTATATGGAACTTTGGTGTAATGTTGCATCTTGATCTGAAGATGGCTGGGGGAGATATTCCAGTTTTGGTGTAGAAGATATATATAAATAACTCAATAATGCCTGGTTCTAACAAGGGATAGGGACAAGGAATGTGAATGGTGGATGTGCCGAGCCAAGACCAGTGTACCAAGTAACTTGCATGTGGCATGGGCACTTGTACGTTGTCAGGTCTCGGTACTGCCGATGGTACTGTCGAGACCAGCCAAGTCCTGCAGGCCAGTTGGGGTGGCTTGGCTTCAACATACTCGTGCATTGCACCCTGCCTCCTGTGCGTGCCACTAACTTGTAATGGAAAAGATACTCGGGCGGATGCCGAGGGTGTCAGCCTGAGTAAGGACTTCTGAACAGAAGGAGGAGAGTAGGGAGGCATAAACCTAGTTAATACTCAGACTGAGGAATATGTACAAGCATCTACTACTTATATAGGCTGAGAGGCGGAATGTGGAATAAGGGTGGCATAAGACATGGAAAAAAGAATAAGGTATGAAGACCATGTGGCAGTATTGTCCACAGCAATTTAGAATAGAATAATGCAAGAGGAAGACAATGAAATATAAGCAGGTGAGATTTGTGGGAAAGAATAGAACAATAAAGAATGGCCAAGATATAAAACAATAGGGCCGCAAGTAAGTGGCAATGAATAGTAAATGTCCCAAGGGTAAGCGAGTGAGGGGAAGGACAGGGATTGTAGGGATGATAAAGAATAGGGGGTTGGGGAAAGGATAATGAACCAGATGATGAACCAAGTGTACCAAGCTGAAACTGTGCACCATGGGGGATGATATGAGTAAGGGTTGGTTGGTCGGTACTGCCGAGTAAGTCAGAGCATGGTGTGTGGTCGTGACATATGTGGACATAGTCTGGCTGTCTGGTTGGCACTGCCAAATTACCAGACACTTGGTACATGTACTTGACACAACTTCAAAGGTGGCAAAGGTTCACAAGGAAGCAAGGTGCTACAATCTGAAGTAGCCAGAGGGGTTGGCACATGGGCTGGTTCTGAGGTCTTGAAGGTAATACTGCCCAATACCCAGTCAATCAATGGATTGTAGTAGGTGAACCAGTTGTAGCCAAGTACAGCAGAGCAACTGCCATCTAATGAAGTTACATAAGAAGTAACTGTCTGAATTTTGCTGGTTGGAAAATAAATAGGCAATGTAGGAGCCTGTGTGAGGGTTGAGTTAGTAGAGCTGTCAAATAGCAGGAGAATCGGAGGTATGGAACTAGTAGGTAATGAATATTTTTGTCCTACTTATGATTCTATAAAGCAGTCAGAAGAACCACACTCAACAAGCATGACTAATGGGATTTCAGACGTATGTAAACAGGACAGATTAAGTACTAAGGAGTCTTTTAAAGAAGTGGACATAGCATTCAAGAAAGGTATGCAAGTGAGGTCACTGCAATCCTCAGTTCATGTGGTACTGAGGTTGCTGTCCTTTTTTTTGATCCCATAGCTGGGGTTTCACTGGCCTCGGTCTCAGTGCCTGTCTTAGTGGCACAAGCTTTGGTGTTTAAGGAGTTGCCTGCATTCATAGTGGCCTTCAGGCAGTCCTTGACCATGTGGCCTTTTGAGGCACATAGGAGACAGAGACCTTGATTGATGCATCTCTGGCATTCCTCTGGAAGAAGTTTGCTATCTTTTCCAAGTTTTGATAAAAGGTAGGGCTGATTGGCAGTACTTGAAGACTTCAAGTTACCATTGTTGTTGTTGTTGGTCCCTTTATGGCTCTGCCAATTGTTGGAGTCATTAGAGGACTGGTTGTTGGACTGATTGGAGGCCTGTCACAACCATATATTGTGCTTTGATTTATTCGGCAGTACCGACCAACCGACCCCCACTCATATCATTCCACGGCGTACGGTTTCGGTTCGGTACACCCGGTTTATTACCCAGTTCATTATCCTTTTCCCCAACCCCTATTCCTTGTCATCCCTACCATCTCTTCCTTTCCCCCTCACTCGTTTACCCATGGGACGTTCACTATTCCCTGCCACTCACTCACAGCCCTATTGTTTTATTCTCGGCCATTCCTTATTGTTCTATTCCTTTCCCACAATCTCACCGCTTGTATTTCATTGTCTTACCCTCTTATTATTCTATTCTAATCGTTGTGGACTATACCTCCACATGGTCTTCATACCTTATTCTTTTTTCCATGTCTTATGCCACCCTTATTCCACATTCCGCCCCTCAGCCTATATAAGTAGTTGATACGTGTACATAGTTCTTCAGTCTGAGTATCAACTAGGCTTATGCCTCCCTACTCTCCTCCTTCTGTTCAGAAGTCCTTGCTCAGGCCGACATCCTCGTCATTCGCCTGAGTATCTGTTCTCGCTACAAGTTAGTGGCACGCACAGGAGGCAGGGTGAAATGCACGAGTACATTGAAGCCAAGCCACCCTGACCGGCCTGCAGGACTTGGCCAGTTCCGACAGTACCCTCGGTAGTACCGAGTCCTGACAAGGCCTGCCAGTTGGATGTGGCTGAATTCGAACCTCGGTTTGGGTTTGCAAGGCTTTCATACTCCTTGCATTCCCAATATCTACTGTCAATTTCCAACGTGAACTGTCAAAGTTTGGAAAGGGACTTGAAGCAGGGGAAATGCAGGAGGCTGTCCTTGATTATTTTGGCCCGACCTTTGTACACTGCATGAGCAAGGGCAGCATTGTTCCACTGGGTGTAGGTGGATGCATGGGAGAAGTTGATGAAGTACCATGTGGCCTTATGATGTTCCTTCATGACTATTTTTTCAAGTTTAATTTCTGCTTGAACAGCATTATTGAATGGTCCAAAGTTTACTTTGAGTTCAGAGTGAAATATTTCCAGTTAGTGAGCCATGAGGGCTCTGGATAGATTGTACCAAAGATGGTGGGTTTGAAGTATTGGAGGGCAGGGCCTGAGAGGTATAAGATGGCATACTGAATCCTTGACTTATCCAATTTGAAGGTGGATGGGCAGTCTCAGAAGTTCAGCATGCATTGAAGGAAGAATGTATGGAGCTTAGCTTGATGTCATCATAAACCTCAGGGTCCCGACTCTTGGCTCAAGAGTTTGAGTCAGGGGGCTAGGGTTGTGCTATGTGCAGGAGTGCTCTTTTGATAAGCTTGTCATCGTTGGGTTTGCAGGCATCATTGTCTGGAGTGTTGTCATCAGGTGGGTCATTATCATCACCATCAGGTGGTGGAGGGGTGCCTTGTCTACCATCCCTACTGGGAACTGCTTCTCCAGTATCGAGGGTGTGGATGGATCTGACATCCTCTGGTTGTTCTGAAAGTAGTCATTGGCCCAAGATCACCTGTAACTGGTTTGTCAAGGATCCCAGAGCGGTGTTCTGCCTTAGGGTATATGTACTAGAATGAGGTCATCGTAGACATGCTAATGACAAGATAGGGGTGCAAGTCTGATAATACCGTTAAGAATGCAAGTGGAGAGGTTCTTAGTGCGTAAAGCTTGGCAAGTTGAAACTTTGCAGAGGTTCGGGCATGGGGCTTGGCTTCAGCTTATGTGCTGCACCTTCCAATCTCGTTGGTCTCTAACTTCAGACAGAGGTTTTAGAGTGGAGTGAGGTCATAGAGACTTGTTGATGAAGCTGGGAAAGTATGACAAAAGCTTGGAGAGTGAGCAAGGTTTGCTGGTTGAATTCTAAGTTGATTTCAGACTACCGAACTTCTACGTTACATGTGTATTTACACTAGTACATATTTCAAATTTCAGTATAACTTAGCAACTAAGAACAAGGGAGGATATGAATGGAGAAAAGGTATCCAGTCGAAAGAACAAGGAAGTGAAAGTACAAGGGCTTGAGCAAACTTTGTGACCAAGCCACTGTAGGATCAGAACGGGATCTTGAGCGGGATCTCAATGTACTTCCATTTTTGGAAACAACAAGCAGAGTTGGGCTGAATGGTGAAGTAAAAGAGATGGAAATTAAAAGGCATTTATCAATGAGGGTCAGGTGAAGTTACAACTGGTAAATGATGGGCACGAAATTGGGTTGGAGGGTGGGGTTTCCGATTGGAGAGCTACAGACTGGCAAAGGTTTGTAGGTGGGTGAATAGGATTTTTGGAGCACAAAGATGTGCCCATGTGTAACATGTGGCTTTTCCTAGAAAGGAAGGCTTGGCCTTGTGTTATAACAGAAATGATTTTGGCAGGGTTATGACTGGCTTCTCTTAAGTTTAGGTATCTTGTATCAGATTTTTAACAGCAACAGACACCTCAGACTATCACTATTACCTATAGGAATGACTTTCTATATATGGGATGTTTCCTTATACAGGTGATTACATCAGCACAAAAATTTTGTGACTGAATTTTTTTTGACAGTGTCAGACTGCTTAAAAATGTGATTATGAATTTTAGAAAGATGTTCAAAAATTTGGATAACTATATACATTTACAATGGTGATTTTTTTTTCAAAAAGTAAAACCACCATTATGTACATATAGTTCTATGCCATTGATCTGTGGGCTCAGAATAGTTTTTTTGTTGATGTTGCCAGATCCTTGTGTGAAATGGCAGACATGACACTTGAGTCACATGACCTTAGCAGAAACTGTTTGTCTGCTACATTAAATGAAAAACTAAAGTCACAGAATAAATCTCATTTTCAAGTGTCATAAAATTTAAAAATCAAACACAAATTGGAAAAAGCTTTCATTTTTCATGAATTGGAAGTGGTGAAGGTGCAATATATTTGAAATATAAACTAAACTATTGTGCATATTTTCCTTTACTACAGTACGGGACAAGCAAACTCAACCAAAATTTTCGACCCAATTTTCTGGCAAAATCCGCT
>QLPI01010404.1:0-18737 GCA_003314275.1 Chroogomphus rutilus
AACACTGACTGGGAATTCTTCAAGAAGAAGCTTACTGTTAAGGTCCGAGTTCACATCAAGTCTGAGCTGACATAATTCGGTCCAAAGTCATATGTTTGAAGTCTTAGGGACTTGGCTTCAACTTGTATATTGCACCCTCCTCGATCATCGGTGCCTTATTTTGGAGGTTCAGATGTGTAGAAGTTCGGAGTTCAGAGAGTGAGTGAGAATACTAAGTCGATATTTGAACTAAGGTATAGTACAGAATTCTGGAGGTGTTTATACATAGCAGTCCTTATTGTAACTAATTAGGAATGGTCAAGAGAACAATAAGGTGAATGAAAACGGGTTACAAGAGAAATATACATCTGGTATTACAATAAGACTATTGTTGGACAAGAAAGGAAAGATGTCTGAGGTCTGAGGCGAATGATGCTGGTCGGACTCAGAGGACAGGATAGGTTCGGACTTGGTTTGGAGTAGGATTCTTCATAGTGCCCAATGTCAGATGTCTGAGATGTCCGAGTTATATCATGGATATAACACTTACCCACTATCTTGATACCAAATTACCCCAACACACCAATATTCCCACAACCAAAATGACCTTAACAACCTCATCCTTTCACTTACCTCAGCAATACAACATACAATCAGCACAGTTATCCCCAAACAGTGCATCACCCCCTACACCAAATGATGGTGGAACAATGATATCAAAACCTATCACACAAAGCATCTGTCAAGTACATGTTACCGAGCATTGGTTCACTCGGTTGGACCAGCCAAATGCTAGGCATCTAGTTTCATGCACAGATGACCAAGTCATTTACAAGTCACTTAGTAGGTCGGTCTCAACTCAGTACATTCATCATGCATGTTTTCTTTTATTCATCATCCATTATTCCTACCCCGCTTATTCTTTTATGCTCTGTTCCATTTCCCCTCAGGATGTTTCCATTGTTTTATTCTTGGTTCTGCCCCTATTGTTTTTAGGGAAATGCATGGGTCAGGCCAACATGCATGGGTCACTGGGTCAGGTGGTCTTGTGTGTGGTTGCAGGTCAAGTCATGAGCACCTGTGACCCAGGCCCAACCCAGAGCATCAACTCAGACACAAACATGACTTACACGTATGTGCACACACCGACATGAATGCAATTCCCCGAATGAGACAAATGTGCCATATGCGCATGTGACACCACAAAAGCAACATACATGATGTATGTGCATGCGCTGCGATGAACATGACATACACAATGCTCGTACGTGCAAGTGCCACCACATATGCAATGTATGCAACATATGTGCACACACCATGATGAATATGATGTACACGATGTATGTGCATGTGTCATGACAAACATGATGTATGCAATACCCGTATGCACATGTGCCACCACATATGCGACATATGTGATGTATGTGCACATGCCACAAAGAACGCAATGTATGCAATGTACACAATGCCCATACGTGCACGTGCCCCTATGTACGTGATGTATGCAACATATGCACACCTGCCATGACAAATGCAACATACACAATACCCATATGTGCACGTGCCACCACATATGTGATGTACACAACATATTGCATGCGGGTGTGGCATGCACCTGAGACCTGTTGACCTGTGGGAAAAAACCCATGGGTTGACAGATTTGGGTTTCCCATAGGTCAGGTGTGGGTTACCCATATTTGACCTGTGGGTGACCCGTGCCATTCCCTAATTGTTTTATGTTCAGTCATGTTCTATTGTTCTATTTTCAGTCATTGTGGACAATGCTTCCACATGCTTTCCATACCTTGTAGCATATAGATGTACATACTTCTTCATTCTAATTATCAACTTCATAAACCCCTATCTTTCTGTCCTAAGTCCTTACTCACACCAAAACCCCCTGTATCCTCCTGAGTTATCTTCTTTTTGAAATCAGTGGCCATACGGAAGTAGGGTGCCGTCAAGTCCAGATATCAAGCTCTGGTCCACTTGGCAATACCAACCAACCAACCCCTACTGATTGAAACCCACACATCAGTGACAAGTCATTTATGTGGTCTCAGCTCATACATCTGGTACATCATCTGGATCATTCCTCTCACCTCATCTCCTCTATCCTTTACCATTCTATTATTCCCCATTTCTTCCCTTACCTGTTTCCTTTTGAGCCATTTGTTATTCATTTATTATTCGGTTACCACCCTATTGTTTTATCTTCAGCTACTTTTTATTGTTATATTTTCATCCACTCTCTCATTATTTTATTCTCAGCCATATCTCATTATTCTATTATCGCTTACATTTCTCATTCTATTCTTGATCATCGTGGACAATACCTCCACATGATTCTTCATACCTTATTGTTCTCCATTCCTTATGCCACTCTGTTCAACATCTTGCTTCTTAACCTATATAAGTAGCAGATGTATGTAAATAGTTCCTCACTCTGAATATCAACTTGGTTTACCTTCTCTCATCTTCCCTTCTCCCATCTGATGTCAAGTCCATGATACTGAGCTCCAGTTCACTTGGACATACCGACCAACTGACCCTTACCCATATTATCCCTCACTATCACATGGTCTCAGCTTGGTACATCCGGTACATTATTTGGACCACTCCTCTCATCACATCCCCTCTATCCTCTGCTATTCTCCCATCTCCCATCCCCCATCCATTCCTTTATCAGTTTTGCTCAGGACACTTATTATTCACTTATTATTTGGTCACAGCCCCATTGTTTTATCTTCGGCCATTTTCCATTGTTCTATTCTCATCCACTCTCTCATTATCATTATCTTATTCTCAGACATATTTTATTATTCTATTCTCGCTTACATTTCTTATTCTATTCTTGATCACTGTGGACAATACCTTCACATGATCCTTCATATCTTATTGTTCTCCATTCCTTATGCCACCCTGTTCCACATCTTGCTTCTTAACCTATATAAGTAGTGGATGTATGTAGATAGTTCCTCACTCTGAATATCAACTTGGTTTGCATCCCCTTGTCTGCCTTTCTCCTGTCTAAAGTCCTTTGCTTGGGGTGACACTCTTGGCATCTTCCCGGGCCTCTCTGATGTCCAAATCAGTGGCATGCATGGAACAGCAGGGCACAATGCATGATGTAGAGTTGCTCTAGGCAATTAATACCTAAAAGCCTGCACGCACCAGTCCTTTCCTCTGGCAGGATCTAGCACAGTCGTTTGGCACAGCTGGAATATAACCTGTGACTTGTGAGAAGCGATGTATGAACGGAAATAGAATGTGAATGAAATATGGTGTGATGTGACAGGGACATGACCTTGATGAGATGTGAATGTGTCACACTGACTAAGACTTGGACTTTGACTTTGGACTTGAATACAATAGTCTAGACATTTCTAGACTAGTCTTGACTTGGACTTGGAGACTTGACTTAGGACTTTAACTTGAAAACTTGAACTTGTTATTACAGAGGTGAGCCAGAGGCCTTTATATACAAAAACCAAGCAACGATGCGAAACGATGCGAGAGGTTGGCTATGTCAGTTGAATGACAAAGCACGAGAACAAAGTTACAAAAGAGGAAACTATGGAGAAACTCTGGAGAAATGGTACAGCATCGAGGCTGCGTGAATAGGGGCTAGGGGCTATGATAGGGGGAGACTAACCAAAAAGGTAAGGATGATGAGTAACAATGAGAAAATACTCACAGAATAGGAAACAGGTCTGAGTCAAGCCAAGAAAAGGGGAAACATATAAAAGAAACCATGAGGAAGTCCACCAATAAACATCTAACAACCTTGTCTACTACTCCTGAGGGGCCTTAGGATGAGTCAGGGGACTGAGTCATCTCGGAGTATTTCCAGGTCACAGGCAACATATCTTCCGCAATTTCTCCAGTATCCAATCCAAGGATAGGGGTCTGGGAGTAGGAGGACTAATGGGTATATGGTCGTACACTCTCATTTTGTGTTTAAGAGAGAGTCAAATGGAGTGGGTGGGGTAATCAGGATGGGATGGTGCCCTGAACTCTGCCTTGTATTCCAATCTACTCCTATCATGATATGCTGGTCTAGACATCATTCCAAGAAATATGTATAGTTCTTGACTTTCTGGGAAATAGACTGCATCTCCTATCGCATATGACTGAGTGTAGATTGGATGGGATCGTCTTCTGAGTGAGAAATGTGCGGTGGGGGTACGCGAAGATAATGATATGTTAATGGTTCTGCCTGGATGCATGTGTCCTGGGTGTTGTAACATTGCATGGGAATGAGCTCTGAAGAAGACATGATGATATAATGGGAGTCTGAAGATTGGAGGGCTGAATAGAATGGTTGGCTGTGTGATGTGGCAACAGTGAAGGTGATATGGGATGGGCACCGTTCGAGTCTGATTTGGAACATGGTTGAGATTGATCGCTTTACTGTCAATGAGCATGTTGAAGCCTAGCCACCTTGAACGGTCTGCAGGACTTGACCAACTCCTCGGCTTTACTGAGTCATAACATCTGAAGTCCCTCACTTGGGCCGACACTCTCAGCACCCACCCGGATTTTTTTCTGTTCAAATTAGTGGCACACACAGAAGAGCAGGATGCAATGCACAAGCACATTGAAGCCAAGCCATCCTAATTGGTCTGCAGGACTTGGCCAACTCTTGTCTGCAACATTGGCATTACCGAGACTTAACAGGTGCAACACATGAGTACATTGAAGTCAGCCACATCTGTTTGGTCTATTGGACTTGGCCAATACCCTTCTAGCATTGTATCATAAGTACCTTTGTGCATTAGTACTTGGCCCATGTATGCTTGGCACTTCAGTGCTTGACTATTTTCCATGTTTCACTTCTTACATTATGCCCCCATGACCTAGATCTTTGATCCATGGTGAAAAAATCCAGCTCACCCCTACTGTAATACAGTGAAGGGCATGTTGTGCCTCTTCCACTCCACCCCTCTGTATCAGTTATACTGTAGTATGCTGCCACCTGTTAAATCCGCATGTCAGATGCTTAGCTAGATACTTCCAGAAGGGTTTCTGGAGGTTTCCGGACAGTTTCTGAAGGGGGGTTTAGTATTCCAGAGGCAGGAAGAGTAGAGGTCGCAGTTTGGATGGGATCGGAAAGATCTGAAAGATGGGAAGTGCCAGGGGCTTAGGACTGTTCATGGTATTAGGTGATACAACTAGTTGTTCGAGTGGTTTGAAGTCACAGGGACTTGGGTTCAACTTATGTGTTGTGCCCTCCTCGATTGTCTGTCCCT
Source organism: Chroogomphus rutilus (assembly GCA_003314275.1). NCBI lineage: Eukaryota > Fungi > Basidiomycota > Agaricomycetes > Boletales > Gomphidiaceae > Chroogomphus > Chroogomphus rutilus. Next base: position 5,232 of record QLPI01010404.1, read on the forward strand.
AATTTCAGAAAGTCAGAAAGTTTACCAGAACTGAATCGGAAACTATGATGCAGAATTAAGTTGATATTCATACTGGCAAATAGTCCAGTTGACTAATGGCTTATATAAATGTAACTAATTCTTTGTACTAACTTTGCCAAGTAAAGACAAGGGGAGGAAAGAGTACAAGGGGCGAATAGAGAAGGTGAAAACAAGGGGACAAGGTATGCAACAATCTTATAGTTTACTCTTCGCACACAGAACCTTGACTTCCAGAACCATGGAAAGGGGTCAGGTTCAGAAGTCATGGGTTTCTGATCAGAACCACAGAAAGATGTTTGGAGGGGTGGTTTGAAGATTGCTGTGGTCGGATTCCCCTGGGAACGGTGGTGGCTGGATGATTAGGTTGGTCTGAGTTGCGGTTCATAACACCACCACTCAAACTATAATGTCTTGCCTCCCCCTTTCAGAGGCATTTGCACATTGAGGAGGTGGTCGATGATGATATCGAGTACACAGACAATGACTATGGCAATCAGGAACTCAATTTGGTAGAGGACAAACTTAGTTTGGTACACTCTCATGAGGGTACCAAGGCTGAGGGAGAGCCTCAGCAAGATTGACAGGTGAATATGCCCAATCATCCTTGCACTCCTATGGCTGCACTTCTACAGCCCAGGCAAGCTCTGCAGGCTAGGCAAGCTCCCCAAGTTAGGCCTGCTCTGGGCCTGTCCAACCACAAAGTTTGAACAGTGATCCTTGAACTCAGCAGAGTGGCCTGGTAACATCATCAGGATGGTCAAGCCTCCAGGATTTGTGAGCCAGATTTCTTTGATGGGACTGACCTGAAAAAAAACTAAAAAGCTTTATTTTTCTTTGTGGAATGAATTTTTAAATGTGGCCCAATTCATTTCCTGACCACAGTCAGAAGATCAATTACATAGTCTACTATCTGAAGGGAACAGCTTTGGAATGCTTTGAGCCTTACTTGACCAGCAATCCCAACACAAAACCTTGTTGGATGAGTGACTTGGAACTATTCAATGATGAGCTACAAATCAACTTCAGCTCATGGGACAAACAAGCTGACACCAAGCTTGCCCTTGAGAAATTAACTATGCAAGACAACCATAAGGCAACAAGGTTTTTCACAGAATTTTACAGGTTTTTGGCTCTTGTTGACTAGAATGACAACACTCTCCTTTGTAAGGTGCATATGGCTTTACAAAAATGGATTACAGATAGCCTCACCCACTTTGACAAACCCCATACCCTCGATGACCTATGGATTCTTGTTCAAAGGATTGATATGAGGTATTGGGAAAGGAAGGTAGAGCAGGCTTGGGAGGGTAGTAGTGAGCCAAAGAAAGACTCTAAATTGGACAAGTCTGGCAATAAGTCTAACCAGGACAAATGCCAGCAAGGTAATACCACCAACAACAATAACAGCAACAAAGACAACTTGAACCAATCCAAGGGTAAGGGCAAGGACAACAAAAATCCTCAACCAAACCAAACTGAGTGTACTAAGCACCTTGGTAAGGACAGCAAGCTCCTCCCTAAGGAACAACAGAGACCCATGGATAACAACTTGTGTCTCTTTTGCAGTGCCAACAATTACAAGGTCACTGATTGCCTCAAATCTACCAAGGCTGGTGTGACTATGTTAAGTCTTGGTAAAGCCAATATTGCAGATGGGAGTTGGTCAAGTCCTGCAGACCATTCGAGGTGGCTTGGCTTCAACATGCTCGTGCATTGTGCCCTGCTCTTCTGTGCATGCCACTGATTTGGACTAAAGAGAGACCTGGGAGGGTACTGAGGGTGTTGGTCTGAGTAAGGGACTTTAGACTAAAGAAGGGGAGACAAGAGTAGGTAAACCAAGTTGATATTCAGAGTGAGGAACTATCTACATATATCTGGTACTTATATAGGTTAAGAAGCAAGATGTGGAACAGGGTGGCATAAGGAATGGAGAACAACAAGGTATGAAGAATCATGTGAAGGTACTGTCCACAGTGATCAAGAATAGAATAGGAAATGTAGGTGAGAATAGAATAATGAAATATGGCTGAGAATAGAATAATGAGAGGGTGGATGAGAATAGAACAATGAAAAAACAGCCAAAGATAAAACAATAGGGCCATAACCGAATAATAGAGGAATAACAATTGTTCCTAGGGGAAACAGGTAAGGGAAGGGATGGGTAATGAGGGAATGGTGATTGATGGAGGGTGTGGGATGAGAGTGGTAAACCATATGATGTACCCAATGTACCAAGCTGGGGCTGTGAACCAGTGAAGGAAGACTTGTCGCTGGTGAGTAGGTAAGGGTCGGTTGGTCAGTATTGCTGAGTTAACAGGTACTCGGTTCTTATACTTGATAGACTACAACTATGACTACAACTCCTGCTACAACTTCCAAGGTGACTCATGCCTCAGATACCAAAGCTGAGAAATCAGCTAAGGTTCCTAAGTAAAAAAACTACTCAGCAACTTGTTGGCCTCTAAGCACACCAAGAGTTGAGTTGACTTGGGAAGTGCTAGTAGTAAGGTTAAGTGCAATGCTTCTGCTCTTTTAAATCTCAATTCTTTAATAATTCTTTTATCTTCTGATTCAGTATCAAGCTCCTTGGTAACCCCCTTGAAATGCTTGATTAATTCAGGTTCTAATCATAGTTTTATTGAATCTTCTTATGTTCAGGAACACAAAATCCCTACTACTTTTATTGATCCAATTCCTCTTAAACTCTTTGATGGTACTATGTTAATTCTGCATGTCAGGTGCTTAATATAATGATACAAGAAGGATTATGCAGGATTATGCAGGCTTCCATAGGGGGGTTGATGTCCTGAAGACAAAGGGGGTCAAAGGTCATAAGGTCAAAAATGAAAGATAGAAGGGATGAAAAGCAGGAAAAGGAACCCCAGGACTTAGGGAGGTGGTCAGTCACAGTATTGGCTTGGTATGACTAGTCATTTGGGTGGTCAAAGTCAGAGGGACTTGGCTTCAAATTATGTACTGAGCCCTCCTCAATCATCTGTTCCTAGTTTTGGAAAGTGGGAAATGCATAAGATACTAAGTCAGAATTAAACCAGGACTGGAGTCAGAACTAGGATGCAAATTAAGTCGATATTCATACTGGTGAATAGTCCAGTTGACTGGGGGTTATATATATACATGTAGCTACTCCTTATATTATCTACTGTCCAGTCTAAAGACAGGGGGAAAGAGGAAATACAAGGGGTTGATTTAAAATGAAGAACAAGGGAGTTAGGTATGCAGTGATCCCTTGAGACACCTACCACAAGGGCAGAACTGTGGTTATGGAATTGTGGGAATTTGGGATTGTGGAACTTTGAGTAACTGAAAGGAATTGTAGAAAAGGTGGCCAGGGGATTGTTTCTGATAATCATAGCTGGGAAATCACCAGAAAGGTGTGGATGGTTTCAGAAACTGTAATAGGTTTATTTGAGGGGCACAGGCCATAACAAACTACTAATTTGGTTATTACTAAATCTGTAGATATGTCTTTTATATTTCCATCAGGACAACTCCAGTCTGTCAATATGTAGGTCACTAGACTCATCTTTGCCAGTAGTACTCAGTCACCACAGGCTCACCTGTTACAATCAATTGATTGATTGGGTATTGGGCAGTATTATGTATGTTCCCAAATACTACTAATGTCTCTAGGTGTATCCCAATAGCCTTGGTCCAACTGGCACCTGCTGCTGTTCCACAGCCTCAACCTGGATCTTCTCTGAAGTTAGAAGTTCCACAAATAGCCCTAGTTAATGCAGCAGCCTTTGCACATGCTTGTAAACTAGAAGGCTCACAATTTTTCCACTTAGACCTCTCGGCCATCGACACCACCTCAGCATGTTTGGATAAAGTCTCTTCTGCTCCATCCATTCTTCTTGACCTGGTCAACCTAGAGAACATCCAAAAGTAGTATCTCAACTTTGCTGACATTTTTAGTAAAGCAAAAGCTGACATTCTAGGACCTCATTGACCTTATGACCTCAAAATCAGCTTTGAAGATGGCACCAAAATGCCTCACCTTCTGCTGTACTCCCTCTCTAAGTTGGAATCAGAAGCCTTCTGCAAATTCCTTGATGAACATCTAAAACATGGGCTTCATTGGAGCCATGGTCCCCATATGGCACACCAATCTTATCTGTTCAAAAGAAGGATGGCTCCCTTTGGCTGTGCATCAAGTTTTGGGCACTGAAAAAGGTTACCAAGCAAGATCAGTATCCTCTCCTGCTCATTACTGACCTTTTAGATGTTCCCCAAAAGGCTTGAATATTGATAGCAAACATTAAATCCCAGTGTGATAAATACAGCACTGTGTATTTCTGTACCTGTGTCAGGCCTTGGTACTACCAATGATGCTGTCAGGACCAGCCAAGTCCTGCAGGCCAGTTGGGGTGGCTTGGCTTCAATATACTTGTACATTGTACCCCAACTCCTGTGCATGCTACTAACTTATAACGGAACAGATACTCGAATGGATGCCGAGAGTGTCGGCCCAAGTAAGGACTTCTGAACAGAAGGAGGAGAGTAGGGAGGCATAAACCTAGTTGATACTCAGATTGGGGAAATATGTACATGCATCTACTACTTATATAGGCTGAGAGGTGGAATGTGGAATAAGGGTGGCATAAGACATGGAAAAAAGAATAAGGTATGAAAACCATGTGGAGGTATTGTCCACAGCCATCTAGAATAGAATAATGTGGGAGTAAGACAATGAAATATGATCAATAATAAGCGGGTGAGTTTGTGGGAAAGAAATAGAACAATAAGGAATGGCCGAGATATAAAACAATAGGGTCGCAAGTGAGTGGCAATGAATAGTGAACGTCCCAAGGGTAAGCAGGTGAGGGGAAGGACAGGGAGTGTGAGGATGATAAAGAATATGGGGGTGGGGTAGGATAATGAACCAGAGGATGAACCAAGTGTACCGAGCTGGAACCATGCACCATGAGGGAGGATATGAGTAAGGGTCGGTTGGTCGGTACTGCCGAGTAAGTCAGAGCACAGTGTGTGGTCATGACAGTATCCCCCCTCTAGTGGCCGAATCCATAAAGCCGATAGGCAGCATGAGATTCACAAGTATGGGTGAGGGTTGGAGGAGGCAACTGTCTTGGAGGGGGCCATTGAATAGAGGTGGGTGGAGGAGGCCCCCTAGGCTGGGTGGTTGTCAGGCTTTGGGAATGCTGAGGAGTTGGATGGAAGTGGCCAAGTCCTGCAGGCCAGGAGTAGTGGCTTGGCTTCAACATGCTCATGCGTTGCGCCCTACTTCCCATGCATGCCACTGATTTGGGACAGAAGAGATACACGGGAGGGTGCCAAGAGTGTTGGCCTGAGTAAAGGACTTTAGACAAGAGAAGGGAGGACAAGAAGGCATAAACCTAGTTGATTTCCAGAACAAAGAACCATCTACATACATTGGCTACTTATATAGGTTAAGAAGCAAGATGTGGAACAGGGTGGCACAAGGAATGGAGAACAATATGGTGTGGAGAATCATGTGGAGGTATTGTGTTATGGCCCATGCCGCCAAACAAACCCCCATTAAACACCACAACCACCCGCACCATTTCCGGGACCTTTCCAATCTCCCAAAGCCTGAATACCCGATTTCCGGATGTCCAACATACATCCCGAGGTTCCTCGATTCCAAACCTCCGAAGACTCCAAAGTCAAGGTTCCGTTCCTTTGATAGACGACACGCAAGATCATTGCATACCTCACTCCTTGTTCTTCCTTTTATATTGCCCCTTGTACTCTCTTCCCCCCCTTGTCTTTACTCGGTAAAAGATAGTACAAGAACTAGATACATGTATATAACCCACCAGTCGACTGGACTATTTGCCAGTATGAATATCGACTTAATTTTGCATCGTAGTTTCCGATTAGTTTCCGGTAAACTTTCCGACTCTCCGAAATTAGGGACAGACGATCGAGGAGGGCGCAACACATAAGTTGAAGCCAAGTCCCTGCAACCTCGAACCACTTGTACCATCTTACACCATGAACAGTCCCAAGACCCCTGGGGTTCCCAACTTCCGTCTGCTCCGATTCTGATTCCGATCCTCACCCCCACCCTCGGAATATGAACTCTCCCTTCGGGACCCTCTCGGAACCCTCCAAAACCTTTCCGGAAGTCTCTAGCTAAGCGCCGATACGCGGATTTAACATATTGTCTACAATGATCAAGAATAGAACAAAGGAATGTAGGTGAGAATAGAACAATGAAATGTGATCGAGAACAAAAGAGTGAGTGAAAATAGAACAATAGAGAGTGGCCGAACATAAAACAATAGGGCCACTGTCGAGTGACAACGAATAGTGAGTGTCCCAAGGGTAAACGGGCAAGAGGAAGGACAGGGAATAAAAGAATAATAAAGAATAGGAGGGTGGGATAGGGATAATGAACCAAATGATGAACCAAATCTACCGAGCCGAGGCCACACGATGATATGGGTAAGGGTCAGTTCGTCGTTACTGCCGAGTAAGTCAGAGCACGGTATCATGGACTTGACAGTGGTGTTTTTATCATGCTCATGACAGCCCATTAGAATGGAAGGGCTTTTTGGTCGGAAGTCAGTGGGTTGGGTTAGCCGATCCTGACATAGGTTGGTGACCCCACATGAGTAGTTTGGCCAGGCCAATGGGTGATGGCTGGAAAGATGGTCCAACCTGGGTTCAAGAAGGTTCAGGTGAGGATGAAGTAGGATGGAGGGAGGGAAGGAAAATGAGAAAGAAAAGAAGAAAGCATGTTTCAGTAAAGACAAAGAAATGGAAAATAGATGTAAAAAAGAAAAATGGTGGGGAAGAGGAGGCATATAGGAGCCCTTAGTCAGGCTCTAGAGGCCATGGGCCTGGCTTATCGGGATAGGCAAGGTGGAATTCTGCTACAATCTTGGGAGCATTACCGAGTTCGGTTGCTACTAGCCAAGATGTTTCATCTTCAGTGCCTTCGTAACCTGTCCATCAGACAAGGTAGAGCAGGGGGCAAGGCCTGCATCTTCTGTTGGTTTTTGAGTCAAGGATTTTGGCAATTTCATACTTGATTTCTCTGTCGATTTCAACAGCAGGAGGTGGAGGCTGAACTCGATTGGGTATGGTATTGGGGGTAGAGGGTTCGAGCATTGAAACATGGAATACCAGGTGTACTGCCCACATAGAGTTGGGTAGACGGAGGGTATAGAAATGGGTGCTAACTCGAGCTATTACTTCGAAGGGGCTGAGATATTTCTCCACCGGTTTCTTAGAGGGTCGAGTGGTGTGGAAGAATTGGGCTTTAACAAATACCGAAGTTCTGACTGGAAACTTGGGAGCGGCGAGTCTGTAGCAGTCTGCTGAGGCTTGGTATCATGATTGGGCATGGCTAATTTGTTTTTTTTCAGAGCTCCATGGAGTTGATCTAGATCTACGGCGAATTTGCGTGCTCGAGAGGAGGAAAGGTCGCATTCGGGGTGTATGGTGAGGTTTGGGTGATGTCCCTTGTTGGCAAAGAAGGGAGAGATGCCTGTGGTGGCATTTGGAGTGTTATTGTAGGCAAATTCAGCTAGTGGCAACAATTTGGACCAATTGTCTTGTTGGTAGTTACACTAAACTCGAAGGTACTGTTCCAGTGTCTGGTTTACTCGTTCAGTTTGGCCATCAGCTTCTGGGTGGTAGCCTGAGGTGAAGTGTAGGCACATGTTGAGAGCTTTTCCGAGTGACCTGAAGAAGTGGGAGACAAACTCACCTCTGTGGTCAGATGTTACATGACTCGGTACACCGTGCTTGGAGAAGATGTGAAGTACAAACAGTTTAGCCAATTCAACAGAAGTGATTGTATCAACTGTAGGAATGAAGATACTTTGTTTGGTGAGCCTGCAAACTATTACTAGTATCAATGTGAAACCGGAGGACTGAGGAAGTTGCTCAATAAAATCCATGGATATGGAATTCCATAGTCGTTTGGGGATGGGGAGTTGTTTTAGGAAGCCATAGGGTTTGTGGCGCTGCAATTTCGAATGCATACATGTGGTGCAGGGTTTTCAGAAGTCGATAACCGAGGTGTGCAAGCCTGGCCAGATGTATTTGTGGCAGACCAGGGCTAGTGTTTTGTTTTGACCAAAATGTCCCGAGAGGACATGGTTGTGCTTGTATTATAGGATGGGTAGTCTGAGGTTGTTGGCATTGGGGATGTAGATCTGGTTGTCTAACCAAAGAAAACTGTCTGGGGTTTGCATCCATCTTGGATTTGGTGTTTCAGGAGTGTTGAGATGGGGCATTGCCATTGGATTGGTTGGGAGGGCTGAACGTATGTCGGAATGGAGTTTTTCTGAGTCCATGATGATGCTTGCTCGTAGGGTTGGAATGATAAGTTGCATGGCTTGAAGGGATTCCACTAATTGAGTAGTTGTAAAGATTGGTCAGAGATTTTGGGGGTTGATGGTGCTGTAGTTGTTACCCCCCTCTTTAGGGTAGATGTCCCATCATCTAGTTAAAGCATTGGGTTTTGTACCGAGCTTGCCAGGACAGAAACAGATAGTAATATTAAATTGGCAGAGGTATTCGGAAAATTGCGCCTGTCTCCATGTCAGGACTTTAGTGGTAGAGAAATATTCGAGGTTTTTGTGGTTGGTGATGACATCTACAGGGTCAGCAGAGCCTTCCAGGTAGTGCCGCTGAATGCCTCAAAGATTGCTAAGAGTTCCTTGTCATAGACATTATAGTTTAGCTCGGGAGCAGTAAAGGTACAGGAATGAAAAGCAATGGGATGAATCTCGCCTTTGGAATTGATAACAGAAAGAATTGCCACAAGGGCATAGTCTGAAGCATCGGTTTCCACAACCAGGGGTAAGTCGAGTTCCCAGTGATGTAGGATGGGTGCCGAGGTGAAGGCCGTTTTGAGCAGGTTGAAAGACTTTTGACAGTCCTCGATTTAAGCCCATGTCATGCCTTTACATGTCAGCCGAGTAAGGGGTATGGTTATGTCTGAATAGTTAAAAATGAAACGACTGTAGAAATTGGCAAAACCTAGGAAGGAGTGGATGTCCTTGACCTTCTTTGGTTCGGGCCATTCGGGGATGGTTTTGACCTTGTCATCAGACATGGTGAGGCTGTCGGTACGTAGGATGTAACCAAGGAATTTGACCATGTCTTTGTGCCATTTTCATTTGCTGGCCTTGACGAATAAGCCATTTTTTCTGAGTCGGTGGAGCACCTCTCAGATATGTTCTTGGTGCTCCTTGAGTGAATCTGAATAGATTAGTATGTTGTCTATGTAGGGGATAGCACAATGGTCTATCAGGTCACCGAGAATGTCATTCATGAACCTCTGAAAGGCTGCAGGGGTGTTGGAGAGGCCGAATGGCATAACTAGCCATTCGTAGGACTCGTACCAGGTCTTGAAGGCAGTCTTCCATTCTTCTCCTTCAGCAATTTGGATCAGATGGTACACATGCCAAAGGTCAATTTTTGTATAAATTCGAGCTTTTTGGGGGGCATCTAGTAGATCAGTGATTAGAGGGAGAGGGTAGCGGTCCTTCTTGGTCACTTTATTTAGTGCTCAAAAATCAACACATAGCCAAAGGGTGCCATCTTTCTTTCGGACGAATAAGATTGGCACTCCATACAGGGAACAGGAGGCCCTGATTAACCCCATGTTCAAGTGTTCATCAAGGAACTCGTGCAGGGTTTCCAGTTCTGATTGTGATAACAAGTATAGGGGTAGATGGGGCATCTTGGTGCCATCTTCCAGGGTGATCTTAAGATCATAGGGTTGGTGGGGTCCTAGAGTGTCAGCTTTTGTTTTACTAAAAACATCAGCAAATTTGTGATACTCTTTTGGGATGTTTTTCAGGTCGACCGGATCGGGGGGAACAGATGGAATGGATGGGGCCTTGGCCGATCGTGCCGCAACGGTGTTGATGGCCGAAAGGTCCAGATGGAAAACTTGCGAACCTTCTAGTTTACAGGCTCACATGAAGGCGGCTGCATTGACTAGGGCTATCTGCGGGGCTTCTAATTTCAGAGAGGATCCTGGTTGAGGCCATGGAGCAGCGGCAGGTGCCGGCTGAACCAAAGGCTTCAGGATGCACCTAGGGTCATTAGCAGTTTTTCGGAATGTAATACTCCCCAATACCCAATCAATCAATGGATTGTCGCAGTTGAGCCAGTTGTGACCAAGTACTACTAATACAGATGAATCTAGTGACATGATGTACATACGGATGGACTGTAGTTGTCCTGATGGAAATTTGATCGGTAGTTCTACAGATTTGGTAATAACCAAGTTAGTAGTGCCATCAAATAGTTTAAGGGGAATTGAATCCATGGAAGTGGTGGGGATCTTATATTCCCAAACATAGGAGGATTCTATGAAGCAGTGAGTAGAACCTGAATCAATCAGACATTTAAGAGGGGTTGCTGAGGAACTCTGTATTAAAATGGAAGATAGGGGGATTACCAAAGAATTAGGATTAAGAAGGGCAGAAGTATTAAGCTTAACCTCAGTTCCAGCACCTGCCGAGTCGACACATCCCCTGGTGTTCTGGAGAGCCAAAGAGTTGCTGATTAGTGCTTTTGACTCGGTCACCTCCACTGATTTCTCAGTTTTGGTGTCTGAGGCACTAGTTGCCTCACGGGTGGTAGATCTGGACTGTAGGGGTATAATTGTTAAGTGGTAAGAGGCACAGGAGGTAGTGTTAGTCTGAGTATACTGTCAGGCCTCGGTACTACCAATGATGCTGTCGGGACCGGCTAAGTCCTGCAGGCCAGTCGGGGTGGCTTGGCTTCAACGTACTCATGCATTGCGCCCTAACTCCTGTGCATGCCACTAACTTATAATGGAACAGATACTCAAATGGATTCCAAGAGTGTTGGCCTGAGTAAGGACTTCTGAACAGAAGGAGGAGAGTAGGGAGGCGTAAACCTATTTGATACTCAGACTGGGGAACTATATACACACATCTACTACTTATATAGGCTGAGAGGTGGAATGTGGATAAGGGTGGCATAAGACATGGAAAAAAGAATAAGGTATGAAAACCATGTGGAGGTATTGTCCACAGCGATCTAGAATAGAATAGTGTGGGAGTAAGACAATGAAATATGATCAATAATAAGCAGGTGAGTTTGTGGGAAAGAAATAGAACAATAAGGAATGGCCGAGATATAAAACAATAGGGCTGCGAGTGAGTGGCAATGAATAGTGAACATCCCAAGGGTAAGCGGGTGAGGGGAAGGACAGGGAGTGTAAGGATGATAAAGAATAGGGGGGTAGGGTAGCATAATGAACCAGAGGATGAACTGAGTGTACCAAGCCAGAACCATGCACCATGAGGGGTGATATGACTAAGGGTCGGTTGGTTGGTACTGCCAAGTAAGTCATGTGACAATCTGATAGCAAATGTTAAACTACAAGTACATATATCAGTTTTGTTACTATTAAAGGATAAAGATCATAACTTACTCCCAGTGTGATAAATACAGCACTGGGAGATACTACATATTTTTATATGCATATATGTGCGTGCAATACAGGGGAGATGTTTCATGCACAGGCTGCTATGTGAGTCCTTACCAATCTTAGGTTGATGTAATCTCCATATGTCATTCCTTCAAGGTTGCAATCTTAACACTCCTCCTCGAGCTTTGAAGGGATGACTCCTAAATGCTTCGCATGGTATGTATGCACCGATGGTGAAAGGGTTTTTGTGAATATATCTGCAACCATATTGCCAGAATGGTGATATTGAAGTCAAATGGTGCATTCTTCTATTAGTCTTTTTATAAAATAATAATTGACTTTGTGTTTCATGCGACATAGCACCTTGTGATTTGAAACAAAGGTGATAGTACCTTGGTTGTCTTCAAAAATAGTGGTAGGTTCTTCAGAAAATATGTCAAGTTCTTCCATAAAATGATGTAATGATGTGTCCATTGGATTTCACATGCAGTTTCAGAAAGTGCAATATATTCTGATTCAGTGGAGGAGAGTGCCACCACGTTTTGTTTCTTCGAGGTCCAGGACACCACACCTTCACCTAGGAAAATTGCATAGCCACTAGTGGATCGCCGATCATCTGTGTCACCTGCGAAGTCTGCATTGGAATATGCATGTAAGCACATTTGTTTGCCTCCAAGCCTAAGCTTATATTCACGCATACTATATAAATATTGTAGTATTCATTTTGCTAGCTTTCAATATTCTTAGCTTGGATTTGAAGAATATTGTGCAAGTTTGTTGACAGAGTAAGCAATATCTGGGTACGATACAGTGGCTGCAAATAGCATGCTGCCTATGAGTTCATGGTATAGGAAGCTGTCATCATCATCCTGATTCTTTTCTTTTTCAGGATATGCAATTGCAGAGAAGTTGACTCCAAGTGGGAGGGGAGAACTGATGGGTTTGGTGGATTGAACACGGAACTTTACAGCTAAGTTTTCAATATAATCCTTTTGTGAAATGGAAACTGAATGCGACTCAGCATCAAACTGGATACTAGGAACTAGTATCCAGTGAGCTTCACCTTCACCAGATATGCCGAATCTCTCCCTAAAGGCAGTTTCAAGATCTAAAAGATGGCTTTCTGTTCCTGCTGATGTTCCATCATCTACCCAAAACCCAATAATAGCCCATGTTTGGTCATCCCAGGTTTTGAAATAATACAGTGGTGTCATAATCGGAGCAAAACCATCCAAGTAAGGTAGCAGACAAACGGTTTCCGCTGAGGTCACGTGACTCAAATGTCACATCCACCATTTTTCACAAGGATCTGGCAACATTGACAAAAAAATTATTCTGAGACCACAGATCAATGGCATAGAACTATATGTACATAGTGTTGGTTTTACTTTTTGAAAAAAATCACTATTGCAAATGTAGTATATCAAAACTTTCAAACATCTTCCTAAAATTCATAATCACAGTTTTAAGCAGTCTGACACTCTCAAAAAATTTTTGGTCACAAAAAATTTTTGCACTGACATAATTATCTATATAAGGAAATATTCTATATATAGAAAGACTTTCCCATGAATAAGGTAGAGGGCATATTCCGCTAAGGTCATGTGACTCAAGTGTCATATCCATCATTTTGCACATGGATCTGGCAACATGCCAGATACTATTTTAGCTGAGTTGGACAAGGCAGCTGATATTGTATAGTATAGCTCAATCATCATTTCCAAAAAAAATTGCCATCCTCTGTAGCAGAATACAAATTTTTTTTTCAACAACAAAATTTTTTGTGCCTGTGACTGTGACTGTCACATCATGTGACCTTAGCAGAAACCATTTGTCCACTACCTTACGTGACTCATGAATTCATATAATGTTTTCCTCCACTCATATCCAAAATAAGGCACCGATGATCGAGGAGGGTGCAACATACAAGTTGAAGCCAAGTCCCTAAGACTTCGAACACATGACTTTGGGCCAAATTATGTCAGCTCGGACTTGATGTGAACTCGGACCTTAACAGTAAGCTTCTTCTTGAAGAATTCCCAGTCAGTGTT